>JBBCBC010000089.1:0-200000 GCA_037126765.1 Stenogyne calaminthoides
ATAAGATGTGATGATTTGAGAGGAGAGCGAAATAATTTATGAGGGGAGAGATGAACTTCTACAAAATAACGAATAAAGTAAATGAAAAAAAAATCAAAGATAATTTTGATATAAATGTAAAAAATAATAACAAAAAATATATTATACTCCCACAAAATAATATATTTCCTAGTTCTTTTTGTTTTTTTTTTATCGACAAAAAAATAATTCATTAAGTAAAAAATGATGTACAAAGGGTACACCCGCCCTTACAAGACACTACAAAAAAGACGGGGTTTAACGACGGTTTTAGCGACGGAAAAACACCGTCGCTAACGACATTAGCGACGATTTTGCCGACGGAAAAAAATCGACGTTGAATCGAGGGTCGCTAACCGTAGCGACGATTTTTTGTGACCGTCGCTGATTAGCAACGGATTTAGCGACGTTTTTTTTTTAATTATTATTTTTAATTAAATCCGTCGCTAAAACGTGAATTTACGGAAAAAAAAATGACTCACGGTGGTTCGAACCTGAGCCCAGGGGGCGTCCGGGTGGGCACCGAACCACCCGAACCACGGACCATGTCGAACCCAACCACCAAGCATATCATAAATAAGCCACTAAGTCTCTCAATTAAATGAGACAAATTTTCGCTCCCAAGGGGGACTAAACACGGGACCTATGGACGCCTGAGCGGGGATCAAACCGCTCGGACACTTGCTTTCTTGCGTTTACTTAATGAAATTAATTCAATATGTCCTAAAAATCGTGTGTTTTTTTTCAAAATCATTTATCTCAATTATCTAATTTAATGATTTAACCACATTTTAATATAATAATTTTTATTTTTTATTTATTTATAAATTTAAATTAAATTGTTTTATATTAAAATATATTTTTTATTTTTTTTAATTTTTTTTTAACTTTTTTTTTTAAATTTTTTATTTCATTTATTTAATTTAACTATCTAAAATTTTAAAATACTAATTATATATATATTTTTTTATATTATAAATTATAAATAAATGATTTACTCTTTTTAAAATTTTTCCTAAAAGTTCATTTTTTTTACTACTATCTATTTAAAAAGTATTTTTTTATTTTAATATTTTTATTTAAATAATTTAACTTTTCATTTAAATAAGCAAATCTATTTAAAAATAATAAATTTAATTTAAACAAATAATGTTTTTATTTTTTATTTTATTTAAAATTATAATTTAAAATGATTATTTTCTATTTAAACAAGTACTACTTTTCATTTAAAAAATTCTTTTTTTTTAAACAAATACTACTATCTATTTATTTAAACAAGTATTACTTTTCATTTAAACAAGTAATATTTTCTATTTAAATAAGTACTACTTTTCATTTTAAAATACCTTTCATTTAAATAATACCTTTCATTTAAACAAGTAATAATTTTAATTTAAACAAATAATGTTTTTCATTTTAATCAAGTAATACTTTTCAACTTTTCTATTTTAATACTTTTCTATTTAAACAAGTAATACTTTTCTATTTAAACAAGTAATACTTTTCATTTAAACAAGTACTACTTTTCTATTTAAACAAATATTACTTTTCATTTAAACAAGTACTACTTTTCTATTTAAATAAATAATACTTTTAATTTAAAAAGTAATACTTTTCATTTAAACAAGTACTACTTTTCTATTTAAACAAGTAATACTTTTAATTTAACAAGTAATACTTTTCATTTAAACAAGTAATACTTTCTATTATTTAAACAATACTTTTAATTTAACCAAGTTCTACTTTTCATTTAACCAAGAACTACTTTTCTATTTAAACAAGTAATACTTTTCTATTTAAACAAGTAATACTTTTCATTTAAACAAGTACTACTTTTCATTTAACAAGTAATATTTTTCATTTAAACAGGTAATACCTTTCATTTAAACAAGTAATACTTTCTATTATTTAAATAAGTAATACTTTTAATTTAAACAAGTAATACTTTTCTATTTAAACAAGTACTACTTTTCTATTTAAACAAGTAATACTTTGCATTTAAACAAGTATTACTTTTCATTTAAACAAGGACTACTTTTCATTTTAACAAGTACTACTTTTCATTTAAACAAGTAATATCTTTCATTTAAACAAATAATACTTTTCATTTAAACAAGTACTACTTTTCATTTAAACAAGTACTACTTTTCTATTTAAACAAGTAATACTTTTCTATTTAAACAAGTACTACTTTTCATTTAAACAAGTATTACTTTTCATTTAAACAAGTACTACTTTTCTATTTAAACAAGTAATACTTTTCTATTTAAACAAGTAATACTTTTCATTAAACAAGTACTACTTTTCATTTAAACAAGTACTACTTTTCTATTTAAACAACTACTACCTTTCTATTTAAACAAGTAATACTTTTCATTTAACAAGTAATACTTTTCATTTAAACAAGTAATACCTTTCATTTAAACAAGTAATATTTTCTATTATTTAAACAATACTTTTAATTTAAACAAGTAATATTTTTCATTTAACCAAGTACTACTTTTCTATTTAAACAAGTACACTACTTTTCTATTTAAACAAGTAATATTTTTCTATTTAAATAAGTACTACTTTTCATTTAAACAAGTACTACTTTTCTATTTAAACAAATACTACTTTTCTATTTAAACTTAAGTAATATTTTTTTCATTTAACAAGTAATACTTTCATTTAAATAAGTACTATTTTTCTATTTAAACAAGTACTACTTTTAGTCAATATATATATATTTAAATATACTATGAATTAAATTTTATACCGTAAACTCCTCGAAATAGATTTGACTACGGTCAGGTGGAACTCTTCTCCAAGTGACTATAAATTAAATATACGGTAAGGTGCATTAACAACAATTAAAAAATCGTATATAATCCTGAAACATAAAAAAAAAATACATAACTAATATTTAAAAAAAAAATTAAAAATAAAAAAAACCGTCGCTAATACCGTCACTAAAGGGATTAGTCCAAAACGTCGCTAAAACCGTAGCTAAAACAATCGTTATTTACAATGGTTCTCTAGACCGTCGCTAAAATTGTTGACTTTTACCATTTGACCGTAACCGTCATAAAAACCATCGCTATTTGCGACGATTTTTATAACCGTCGCTAATTTCCGTCGGTAAAACGCGTTTTTTGTAGTGAGAATTCACATAAAACAATTACATAAAGGAACACCCACCACAAGACTCCTAACAACGTTTTTCATGCACTATCTATATTAGGAAAATTACGCCAACTCATAAATGAAGTATTTCTCGCCTCTATCTTTTTAGCTGTAATTCAAGACCACGGTCTTGCAATTATTTCATTCGTGATGGTCGTTGGATCCGGATTCTTATTTTCGAAAATCACATCTATTTCCTAGTTCTAAAGACCTTTTTAATACGATAAAGTACTAAGTTACTAACAACTCATCCATTTATTGTGAAATTAAAAAGTTGTAAAAGAAGAGAGAGAAAAAAAGAAGGCCAGTCATAGCATTTTCAACTATAGTAGGTTAATAAACTTTATTTAATAATGAGCTGTATTAATAGCATATAGCCATATAGGTAGTAGGACTAATGAGTACATTGATTAGGTATGGATAGGGTTGTTATGAGATACTAAATGATGAGATTTGTTCTTCAGAGGAATATCCGAATTGATCAAATAAGTGTGAGTCTCTCGACACAATTTACATAGTATAATTTTTTGTATATTTATTCAATGATTCATAATTTATTTTATGTGTAGTATTACAAATACCGTCAAACGATTACTTTATTAAGGTAGTATTTTAAAACTATATTAAAATAATGGGAAGTATTTATTTTTAAATTAAAAAACCCGACTTAAAAAAATACTTCTAAAATTTCTAAAGAGCTTGAAAACCCCAACAAAAAAAAAAGACCTATTTATATTTGTTTTATTTGCAATAGACACAAGTAATAATATGTGTATGAATCTATCCGTGAGATCTTTCCTTTGGAAAAAAGATATGAAGGAAAAAAAAATGAAAATGAAAATGAAAAAAAAAAAGTAAAATGCAAAGAAAAGATTGTAGAGAGACGGAATAATTATTATCCGTTAGTGCATGATATTAGCTGATTAACAACTTTAGCGTCTTTATCGTTTCCATAAAGTTAAAAGAAACAACGACTTTAAATGCATTAGGAAGACAAAATGATTTAGGTCATGTGAAAAGAAAAAGGCAAATGTCTGAAAGAATCCACGTGAACTGAATTTCAATCACGTGTAAATATATACGTAAATTCATTCACACATCAACTCTCAACCACAAAATTTCCATTGAACCCAACCGCCGTTCACATCGTATCATGATGTGTGCGAATGTTAAAAGTAAGATAAAATTTGTATGTTAATCGATATTGTATAATTTTCTATATATATTTTTTTTTTAGGATAAAAACTTATTTTTTTCCCATGATTGAAATTAAATTTCGCCCTTACCACCTCACATGGATGATGGAACTTCCACTACAAAAAAAGCAGTGTTTAATGACGAATATTAGCGACGACTAGACAAACCGTCCTAGTAGCGATGGTTTTAGAGACGGATTAAGTCACGGTCAAAGTCGCCGTATTTAGCGACAGTTTTGTTAACCGCCGCTATTAGCGACGGTTTTGTTAACTGCCACTATTAGAGACGGAATAGCGGCAATTTAATGACGGAAAATTCAAACCGGGTCAAATCGGGTCGTTTAGCGACGATTAAATCCGTCGCTAAAGTCGCACCCGGAGCACGAAACGTCTCGTCACTTGGACCACCGCCCAGTCCGAGTTTAGCGAAGATTTTTTGAATATTAAGTATCCGTCGCTAAATTCCAATTATATAACCTGGGCGTTCAACATTCTGATGCGATTTTTCCGCAAATAGAAAAGTATTACTTGTTTAAATAGAAAAATATTACTTGTTTAGATAGAAAAATATTACTTGTTTAAATAGAAAAATATAAATTGTTTAAATAAAAAAGTATATATAACTTGTTTAAATAGAAAAGTATTACTTGTTTAAATAGAAAAGTATTACTTGTTTAAGATAGAAAAGTATATATAACTTGTTTAAATAGAAAAATATTACTTGTTTAGATAGAAAAGTATAACTTGATTAGATGAAAAGTATTACTTGTTTAAATAGAAAAGTATTACTTGTTTAAATAGAAAAGTATTACTTGTTTAGATAGAAAAGTATTACTTGTTTAGATAGAAAAGTATAACTTGTTTAAAAAGAAAAGTATATATAACTTGTTTAAATAGAAAATTATTACTTGTTTAAATAGAAAAGTATTACTTGTTTAGATAGAAAAATATATATAACTTCTTTAAATAGAAAAGTATTACTTGTTTAGATAGAAAAATATAACTTGATTAGAAGAAAAATATAACTTGTTTAAATACAAAAGTATTACTTGTTTAGATAGAAAAGTATAACTTGATTAGATGAAAAGTATTACTTGTTTAAATAGAAAAATATTACTTGTTTAAATAGAAAAGTATTACTTGTTTAAATAGAAAAATATTGCTTGTTTAGATAGAATAGTATTACTTGTTTAAATAGAAAAGTATAACTTGTTTAAATAGAAAAGTATATATAACTTGTTTAAATAGAAAAGTATTACTTGTTTAAATAGAAAAGTATTCTTTGTTTAGATAGAAAAGTATATATAACTTGTTTAAATAGAAAAATATTACTTGGTTAGATAGAAAAGTATAACTTGATTAGATGAAAAGTATAACTTGTTTAAATAGAAAAATATTACTTGTTTAGATAGAAAAGTTGTTGGGGTTATACTGGAAAATATGTTTTTACTTTGTATAACCAAACTGAATTTTCTGTCTTATTTACTGAAATAAATTATTTATTACTGATGCTTTAAATATCATTGAATGTTACATATATTTCTTTGCATAATTGTTCAATAAAATAAAGACGTGTTACATTGTAGTTAATTTAGTGATACTGAGATCACGGAAGATTAAATTAACAAATTCCTCAGAACTAAAAAGTACGTGGGTTCACGACCTAGATGGAAATGAACAATCCATTGTGAAAGGTTGAAGTGTAAAGGCTCAGATTAGTTTGTCTTGACCAAGAGATTGACTTTAGTGCATGATTGACGATTTGAATAGAAACCTGAGGAGGATAAATTCTTCAAAGACTTTGAATTAGGAAGAATTAGACCTCGGTGGTTCGTTATTTCTTAATCTTCGTCTCTTAAATAGGATCGTGTGTGGTTAGTAACTATTGCTTTTTTGACTTATGATGGGTAGAGAATCAATGAGATTCAATACTTTATATCTTGGGCAATATTATCGGGTCACACGCGATTCTAAGATTTAATCTGAAGAATCGTGTGAAAGACGTTTGTTTGATTTGCCCACTTGGGAGGTTCATAAGATTTATCATACCAAATCTTGCAAGTGGAATTAGTTTCCGGTATGGATAATAATGTTGAATCGTTCCTTGACCAAGGACAAAAGATATTGATTAATGGAAAACTATTTCAATTGGCTTGAATTAATTAATGGGCTAGATAATCTTAAACACGGAAATAATAACCTAAGTCATATTAACAAGTAATATGGGTTAAGATGGATAGTGCAATATTAATTATGTAGTATGAATAATTAATATTTATGGGCTTGAATAATATTGTGGTTCAATATTAGATATTCAAAGTCCATTAGAAGGTCCAATCTTAATTCTCTTAAAAGCCCCTCAAGTAGCCCAAAGATAAAGTCCAATAACTGAAAAAAATGTTTAAAATAAAATAAATTATGGTTGCCTATTTTTCCTAATATTTACTTTGAATTTTGTTATGGAATGAAAATAAGTATTCTTGGAATACAAATTTATCTCATTAAATTCAAGAAATCTCCCACTTGGCTATTTATCTTGAAATTTTCGAAAATAATGAAGAAAATAAGGAAGGAAAGATTTTCTTGATTTTCTTGAAAATGTATTATGGAAGATATGTATTCTTGGAATACAAGAATATCTCATAAATTCAAGAAAATCCAAATCTTGGATTTCTACTCCTTATTTTTGAAAAATACCATAACAAGAGTAGGTGAGATTTTTGTGGAATATTTTAAATATGGAGAAAATAATATATTGGATATATTAAAGATTTCTTGGAGACCAAGAAAAAGATTTTTCCATCTTATTCACACATAAAATTTTCGACCAACACCCCTCTATAAATAGGGGATGAATTATTCATCCCCATGCAATTACATGTGTTGAAAAAAAAAATTAGAAATCCACAAAGGTGGTGCAACATAATTTTTATTTTTCTTTTGTTAAATTGTTCGCGAGTTCCTACCACTGGATTGTTGAACAAGGATAAGGGAATACTTGAGAAGGTCTTTTGGTGTGTTCGTGTGAACGGGATCCATCTTCTCAAGCGGTTGTCACTCAGAGAGGTTAGTTCACGTAAACCCGTAGTAATTCGCGTCGTAGGATTTATGTGAACTGTTTATATGCATGATTTGTTGTTGAATTATTATTTGAATTAATATAGGATTAATTCATGCTAGTAATAATTGTTAGAATTAAATTTGTATTTAAATATTTATCCCGAATAGATCCGGGCAATTAATTCCCCAACAATTGGTATTAGAGCCTCGGTTTCGGGCTCTGAATTTTAAATTATAATTTAATTCATTTTCATTAAATTTGAAATCGATAGTAGAATTCATAGATCTTTTTTTTATGATCAAATTGTCATGGTATTTGATGAATGTTTATATTTACGCACGATATATATTGTGGTTTTTAATGATTATCTGCTCAATTCGCTTTTGCTCGTGGGAGAAAATCCACGAGTAGATTAGGATTTGTTTGATTTGATCAATGTAATATACTAGTTCAGATTCAGGTTTATTTATTTTTTGTAAATAAATTGTAAACCGGATCGAGAACGAAGACGGAAGAATTAAAACCAGCGATTAAATGCCTCAGACGGGCTAAGGCACGTGCAGCGAACGCTGACCGGGTCCGCCTCGAAGCAAGCACTCGGGCAAGAAATGCCAAGGCGAAGTCCGGGCGTAGAAATTTAACACCCGGGCGAGATTGGTGGCTGGCAGAACGCGGGCGCAAGACAGCGCTACGACACTTCTGACGGCCGATGCAAATGGGGCGTAAAGGTCGAAAAGACAAAGTCACAAGAAAGCGTCAAGATGGATGCAAGGTATAACGAGGTCGAGGGTCAGCCGAGGCTAGTGAGCGGAGTTGGGTAGTATGATCCGCATGATGCCGCAGAGTCGCCGAGCAAACGGGGGGATGGCCGGCCTAGACGCAGGCGTGCGCACGGGCGCACGCGGATACGTGTTCTGGGCCGCGAGCTACCCAATGCCTAACGTCGTCTCGGGCCTAGACGGAGGACGTTTTAAAGAACATGTTGCAGACAAGTGGGAGCTTTTCGAGACGAACGATGAGGGCTAAGAAGACGATTTCTCGAGATCAAGACATGACAAAAATTAACCGTGACAATTGGATATATGTGCCCAATGTGTTTAATTTTTGGTTTTGATGTTTTGCATTATTTTGTGCTTATTTAAATTGTGTTTAAATTTGCGATGCATGAGAATATGTTTTGGAAAAATCTCACCTACGAAAATTACTAAGTATGTTTAATCAATTAATTGACAATTTTATTCCGTATAATAAAATTGAATTAATATTGACCTCCATGATTTATTTATTTGTGGATTCTTTTGGAGAAATTGCCCTCACGGGACGGCCAAAAGATATATTTTACATGAATAAATTCCGTAAGGATGATTGTGGGTTATTATTAGTTGCGACAATGACCCTCCCCACGAGGCTCGTTCAAAGCAAAGTAATAATTATGTATTTAATCATGGTTATTACTTAAGTATAAAATTGATATGCATATACTTCCCCGAAGTCACTGTCAATTTTATATTGGTCAAGTGGGAGCCAACTATTAATCTGGATATTAAAGCTTTGAAACTGTTTTGTTTGCAACCTACTTGAATGTGTTTACATAATGACCCACCCCACGTGGCTTATTTAAACTGTTTTGAGATGTTGGCTGATGCATGTTCATTTTTTTTAGATTTTAATATGATACATGTGATCGAACCTTGTGATATGTTTATGCTTATACAAATTGTTATTTATTTCAGTTCAGCATGTCGCAACTTTTTAATCCATTGCTTTATACTCTCAAAGAATACCAACTTTCTGGTGATAACTATGTTATTTGGAAACGAAATATGAACATTGTCCTCACTGCACAACAACAACATTATTGGGTTCTTGATGTACCCAAACCCCGTACGCCCACTGAGGGATCAACAGATGCGGAAAGACATTTATATAATATTTGGGAGTAGGCTAACGGACCTATGAAACGTATAATCTTGACTTCACTGTCTGATGATTTGAGATACATTCATGAAGATGTTGAGTCTGCTGCGGAAATTATACAAAGTCTTGAAGAAATGTTTTTAACAAAAGACCGCATGATCAATCAGTTTAAAAATGATGACGTGGCTAGGCTAAAAATGACTGAGGGAACACCCGTAAGGCAGCATGTTCTCAGAGTAAGATGTCATTTTAACAAACTTGCTTATCTCGGTACTAAGTATTGTGATGAGGCTCAAATCGAATTTCTTTTGCTAACTCTTCCAAGGTGCTTCGATGGGTTTTACTGTAGTTTTGTGATGAGTGATCACATGTTTACTATGGAAACTCTGCAAGAAGCCTTGGAGAAAATAGAAAAACATTTGGGAAAGAAAGACGAAGTATTGGTAACCAAAAGTCTTTTCTCAAAATCTAGGCCAGTGGTAGGCAAGATTCAAGAAAAGGAAAGTGGTCAGATCCAAAGCAAACTCATTACCAAGAAAAGTGAGAGAAAGACAATTAGCTGGATGGGTGTCAAGAAGGTACCAAAAGGAAAATGTTTTAACTGCGGTGAAAAAGGACATTGGAGGACAACATGTTCCAATCCCAAAAGGAATGGAAAGAAAGGTAATTCTCACGCACTAGTTGTTGAAACTTATTTAGCGGCGTATGCCTCCCATTTATGGGTGGTGGATGCGGGATCCACTGATCATGTTTGTTTCATTTTACAGGGGTTCAAGCGGACCCGGCAACTTAGTGGGAGTGAGATTCTCATAACACTGGGCGATGCTACGAGAGTGGCAGCTGAAGCAGTGGGAGAAGTGCACCTGTCTTTTAAAAACAGAGTTTTAATTTTAAGAGATGTTCTTTACGTTCCTAGTTTTAGAAAGAATTTAATTTCGATTTCTAAACTCTACCTTGATGGATATTCGTTTACTTTTGATAAAGTTGTTACCATTTCCCTTTATGATAAATTTATCTGTCATGGAACGTTGTTGAATAATCTCTATACAATTAACTGTGCACACCACTCACGAAATGCATCCTATAACACATCAACTGTTCCGATAAAAGAAAACGTTCATCAGACCTGAGCGAGACACTTATATGGCATCTTAGATTGGGACATATTAATCCAAAAAGGATTCAAAGGTTGGTAGAAGATGGTTCATTGGAGTCTCTCCGGGTTGAACCAATCCCAACTTGCGAATCATGCTTGGAGGGTAAAATGACCAAGAGGACATTCGGAGACAAGGGGAATAGAGCCAAAGAAGTGTTAGAAATCGTTCACACAGACGTATGTGGTCCAATGTCAATCAAAGCAAGAGGAGGTTATGAAAGTATTTTCGTCACCTTTATTGATGATTACTTTCAAGAATACGGTTACATTTTCCTTATGAAGATAAATCAAACATTTGACAAATTCAAAGAATTTAAGGCTCAAGCAGAGAATCATAGGGAAAAACGATCAAGTCTCTACGATCGATCGTGGATACGCGAAGTACCTCAAGCGATGAGTTTTGAACTACTTTGTCGATGAAATGATTGTATCTGGGGTTTAATCGCAGACCGAACCCTCAACAAAACGGGGTTGCAGAGCTTAAGAAATGAACTCTTTTAGAAATGGTTAGATCAATGATGAGTTATGCGGATCTACCCAAGTCGCTCGGGGTCATGCCTTTGAAACAATGGCTTACATTCGAACTTGGTGCCATCCAAGTCGGTTCCCAAAACTCCCAAAGAATTGTGGACCCAAGCAAGCCCGGTTTTGAGACACATGAGAATTTGGGGGTGTCCGGCCTACGTGTTGGACAAGGAAGCCGAAAAATTGGATCCTCGATCAGAATTAAGACTGTTTATAGGGTATCTCGAGGGAACAAAATGGTGTATGTTCTATGGTCCCGAGGATCAAAAGGTGGTAATAAGCATCCACTTTAGATTTTTGGAAGAAGACTATATGAACGAAAGAAACCCTCGTTAATTCATCCCGAATAGATCCGGACAATTAATTCTCCAACAAAAGTATCACTACAAAAAAAGGCTTATTTAATGAGGGAAAAGAAACCCTCGTTAATTTACGGGAGTTTTAACGAGGGTACTGATTAACGAGGGTTTTTACGAGGGTCAAAAGCGCTTAAAAAACACGAGGAAAATACCGAGGAATTTGCCCTCGTCAATTATTCCCGAGGGCGTCAGCCCCTCGGCCATGCAGAGCTGTCAGTTCACGAGGGCTAAGATTTCCTCTGCAAATTTGCGGACTCCATTAACGAAGGTTTTACCCCTCGGCAAATTACACATACCGAGAAAATGTATTATATATCTTTTTTTTTTCTATTAAATATACATGTATAATTCCTAAGAATAAAGATATATTTGATCTCCCTAAATTTCTCCAGTTTGTTTTCCATTTCAAATCGTGAGACTCCTTCCAATACTATGAGTCCAAAATTTTCTCAACTGAGTATCTTCCTTAATCCTTATATACTCGGTCTCTTCACCACATCACATAAAAAAAAAAGCACAAAAATAAAAAATCATGGCGACAAGCAGATGCGAACTCGCCTGTGAATCTCGACTGTGAATCTCGCCATCTTCCTCCCTCCGTCGGCGTTTGCCTCCGCCATGAATGCTGCTCTGTAAGATCTCTTCTCTGCAATTTTTCATCAGTATTATTTTTCATGAATCGCCTTTAAAATTTAAAATTGATAATTGATTTTGCAGATGGAGTTCTTCACCTATTTAATTTTGACTATATTGGGGTACATCCCTGGGATTTGGTTTGAATGTTTGAATGTTTTTGTCCGATTTGGTTTCAAAATTGTTTTATTTGTGTATGAAATTGGGGGAATTGAAGTCTAGGGCTTGCTTTTCTATCGTTGGTGCAGCTGATTGTGTTGATGGTGTTTTGCTGGTTTTGATTTTGGTGATTGTGATGTTAACTGGAATTGGGGATCTTGGCGGTGTAGATGTGTAAAAATACACATATTATAATTTTACAAATATAAATACATGGTAGAATACATCTGCAGTAGAATACACTATTAATTAGTATAAAACATTTAGCGAGGGCTGAAGGCCCTCAGGAAACTGACACATGTCAGCCCTCAGGAAAGCCCTCGCGTTTTGCCTAGGGTTAGGGAAATTGTGTTTATTAAGGTTAGGGAAATTTTTTTGTATCTTTTTTAAGATCGAGGTCAGAAGTTAGCCGGGAATGGGCAGGGCGGATGGATTGGCCAGCTAAGTGGCTCAGATCATTTAAATCGGCCGCCTAGGCGGTCCATTTTTTTTAAATTACAAAATAAATCAACATAGATCCGCCTAGGCGCCGCCTAGCAGCCAAAATGATTTTTCTCGCCGATTTTGGTAAACTCGGGAGGCGGTAAGTCGCTTAGAAAGCCTAAGTCCGCCAGCCGAAGTTCAAGAACCATGTTCAAGATACAATCTTGAACATATCTCATATATTTTATTTTCATAATAATCGCAAAATATCTTTTCTTCTCATATCTATGAGATTTTCGGAAATCTTCAAGAATAAAGAATCAAGATTTAATTTCTTGAATTTATGGGATAATCCTGTATTCCAACAATACTTATCTTTTTCCATAAAATCTTTTCCAGAAAATCTTTTCCTCTTCTTTACTCCAAATTTTCGAAAAAAAAAGAAAAAATAGGCAACAATATTTATTTTATTTTAATCATTTTTTCAGTTATTGGACTTTATCTTTGGACTACTAAAAGGGTCTTTAGGAGAATTAAAATTGGACCTTCCAATGGACCTTGAATTATCAATATTGAGCCACAGTATTATTCAAGCCCATTAATATTAATTAATCTTACTACATAATTAATATTGCATTATCCATCTCAACCCATATTACTGTAATATGGCTCCCGGCTATTATTTTACGTGTTTAAGATTATCTAGTCCATTAACTAATTCAAGCCACTGAAAAACTTTATATTAATTAATATTTTTTTCCTTAGAGTAAGAACAACTCAACATTATTATCCATACCGGAAACTAATTCCATTTGCAAGATTTGGTATGATAAAACTTTTGAGCCCACCAAGGGGACAAATCAGGCAAGACTCTCCAAGCATACAATTCTCTGTATTAATTTAATAATCGTCATGTAATTAATATTATTGCCCAAGATATAAGGTATCGAAGTCGCAATGATTCTCTTCCCAGCATAAGTCAAAGCAATAATTATTAATCACACACAATCCTTATTAAGTGACAGAGATTAAGAAATAATGAACCATTGAGGTCTAATTCTTCTATATTCAGTACCGAAGAATTTATCCTCCTGTAGGTCCTATTCAGCGCATCATAATGCACTAGTGTAATCTCTTGGTCAAGACAAGTCAATCTGAGTCTTACACTTCAACCTTTCACGATGGATTGTTCATTTCCATCTAGGTTGTGAATTTGTACTTGGTTACAAGGATTTGCTAATGTGATCTTCTGTGATCTGGTATCACCACATTAACTACAATGTAACACGTACTATTTATGAAACAGTTATGCAGTAAATATATATATCATTCAATCATATTTAAAACAACAGTGATATATAATTTAATTTCAGTAAATAAGACAGAAATTCAGTTTGGTTATACAAAGTAAAAACATACTTTTCAGTACAACCTCAACAGAGTACTCTCTCTAAATCCACATTGAGAAATAAATTATATTCTTGGCTCAATTAACACGCACATGCACTTCGTGATGAACCCAATCCAAGCCATATCTACCCATGAAAGGGTGCAAGCGTCGGTCATGGTCAAAGTTCATCACTCCACTCATGTCGTGCGTATTGACCTCAAGTAAAAGGAGTATCGCATCGCTCCCACTAACCGAGACACCCGTAGACACATATTGTGGACTTACATCAAAAGATTTCTCGGATGGGTATACCAATACCCTCTAAGATATTTGTGCATCCATCATGAGATACCTAATATCTCGTAGTAAGTGAGACCTTACTACACTCTCTAAGAGTATGATGCAGATCGCACACCAATCTCAATTGCATCATCAATATCCCATTCTTGATGATCCTTGATCGGGGTCATTTGAGAATCATGCTTAAGTCATATGAGTTCTCACAACCTCAATGACAACAATGACTCATGGGAACACTTGCATGAATAAATGCAAACAATCAAACATAATATTCAAACAAGTGTATTGCCATACATTAATATTAAATTAACTATAATATTAAATCAAACTGAATATCATAGAGTATTATGTCTTTACAATAGATTGTCTCTAGGACATTAACACTAACATATAAAACTTGTTTAAATAGAAAAGTATTACTTGTTTAGATAGAAAAGCATATATAACTTGTTTAAATAGAAAGCATTACTTGTTTAGATAGAAAAGTATAACTGTTGGGATTATACTGGAAAGTATGCTTTTACTTTGTATAATCGAAACATAATTTCCAGACTTATTTACTGAAATAAATTGTTTATCACTAATGCTTTAAATATCATTGAATGTTACATATATTTACTGCATAACTGTTCAATAAGTCGTACGTGTTACATTGTAGTTAATTTAGTGATACCAGATCACAGAAGATTAAATTAACAGTCTCTTGTAACTAAAAGTACGTTATTCACGACCTAGATGAAAATGAACAACCCATCGTGAAAGGTTGAAGTGTAAGGCTCAGATTGACTTGTCTTGACCAAGAGATTACACTAGTGCATGACTGATGCACTGAATAGGACCCACATGAGGATAAATTCTTCAGATCTGAACAAGGAAGAATTAGACCTCAGTGGTTCGTTATTTCTTAACCTTCGTCCCTTAAATAGGATCACGTGGGATTGGTAACTATTGCTTTGACTTATCATGGGTAAATAATCAACGAGATTCAATACTTTTTATCTTGGACAATATTATTGGTCACATGTGATTGCTAAGATTTAATACGAAGAATCGTGTGCAAGCACGCTTTTGTTTGATTTGCCCTTGGGAGGTTCATAAGTTTTATCATACCAAATCTTGCAAGTGGAATTAGTTTTAGGTATGGATAATAATGTTGAACCGTTTCTTGACCAAGGACAAAAGATATTAATTAACTGGAAAGCTATTTCAAAGGGCTTGAATTAATTAATGGGCTAGATAATCTTAAACACGGGAAATAATGACCGGAGCCATATCGATTGTAATATGGGTTAAGATGGATAGTGCAATATTAATTATGTAGTGGGATTAATTAATATTTGTGGGCTTGAATTATATTGTGGCTCAATATTAGATATTCAAGGTCCATTAGAAGGTCCAATCTTAATTCTCCAAAAGGCCCCCGAGTAGCCCAACAAATAGTCCATTAACCTAAAAAAAAAGATGATTAAAATAAAATAAATTTTGTTGCTTATTTTTCCTCTAATTTTTTCGAAAATTATGAATAAGTTGGGAGAAAGATTTTTTTTTGAATTTTGTTATGGAATGAAGATATATATTCTTGGAATACAAGATTATCTCATTAAATTCAAGAAATCTTCCACTTGGTTATTTCATAATAGAATTTGAAATATTTGAAAATATAGTGGGCAAGAAAGATTTTTTTTGATTTTCTTGAAAAGATATTATGGAAGATATGTATTTATTGAAATACAAGAATATCTCATAAATTCAAGAAGATCCAAATCTTGGATTCTTGACATCCTTAATTTTTGAAAAAATCATATTATTATAGGTGGGATTTTTGTGGATTTTTTGTGGAATATAGGAGATATATTCAAGATTTCTTGGTGATCGAGAAAAGTCTTTTCCCACATTGATTTTTTCTCTTTGAAATATTCGACCACCTCCCTCCTATAAATAGGGGATGATTGTTTCATTCCCAAGACAATTCCATGTCTTTGGAAAAATTAGCAAATCCACAAAGGTGGTGCAACAAAGTTTATTTTTTCATTTTGTTAATTGTTCGACAAAGTGTCCTTCCACCGGATAGTTGAGCAAGTCTTAAGGGAATACTTGGGAAGTCCTTTTGGTTAGTCCGTCCGTCAAATGGAAGTTCATCGCCATCCCGAGAGGAAACGTTCACTTAAACCCGTAGATTTCGCATGCGTAGGTTTTACGTGGCTTTTTATATGCATGATATGTTGTTGCAATTATTATTTGAATTAATATATGATTAATTCATGCTAGTAATAATTAAAGAATTAAATTTGTATTTAAATATTCACCCCGAATAGATTTGTGCAACTCATTCCCCAACAATAATTTGATTAGATGAAAAGTATAACTTGTTTAAATAGAAAAGTATTACTTATTTAGATAGAAAAGTATAACTTGATTAGATGAAAAGTATTACTTGTTTAAATAGAAAAGTAGTATTTGTTTAAATAGAAAAGTATTACTTGTTTAGATAGGAAAATATTACTTGTTTAAATAAAAAAGTATAACTTGTTTAAATAGAAAAATATTACTTGTTTAGAAGGAAAAATATTACTTATTTAGATAGAGAAATATTACTTATTTAGATAGAGAAGTATTACTTGTTTAAATAAAATGAGAAAGAAAGGGACTTTAATAATAATTTAAAAAGAGTTTGCCAACGCCTTACACTTGGATATATATACTTTACTCCATATGAGGAGTCTTATTCACCTTTCCTTTTTTTAAATTGAAATTTGTGCTTAAACAAAAAAAAAAAAAAAGCTTGGATATGGCAGCGAATCCGTCCCACAAATAACAAAATTTTGTGTGAGCGTAAATTGATGGTGAACTCAAATTTTTAGTATTATTGTTATGTATAAAAATTATTATTGTTATTATAAAAATTCTCACTATTTAAAAAATATTTTATATTTTTAAAAAGTAATTTTTTTATACATAACAATAATAATTTTACGTATAATTAATAATGATTGAATTTATGTATAAGTATGGTTCACAGAAGTGTTGTTCTTCAATAATTAATTTAGATATATTTTTTATCGTTGAATAACTTTTTCATCTCGTTTAGAAAATGATATATAGTCCGATATGGACATTAATTAGATGTATGATAAGTATTAAAACCATAAATTTGAAAATAAATACGATTTATAATAAAAAGTAGGGATTAAATTTTTTGTAGTCCTGTAACTTTGTATCGTTTTGAAATTGGTCCCGATTGTTTTGACTTTTTGATTTTGGTCCTGTAAGTTTCTTAAAATTTTGAAATTGGTCATTTTCACCTGCTGCAACAGGTTACCAAGCAGATAAACACCACATATGTAAATTTTTTTTTAAAATTTCGAAGCGCCACTTGAACTTTTTTAATCCTAATAATTTTGGACGAGTTTTAGGTCGGATTTAAAACAATTTGTATATAAAAAGACAAAGTGAACCAGGTCGATTTACTGGGTCTAAACTGTAAAAAAAAATAAAAAAAATTAAATCAATAAACGTAGAAAACCATTCTCCCTTCCTAAAAAAGTACGGAAAAAAAATCCCGACACAAATTATTTGGATTAAAAAAATTTAGTTGACATTTCGAAATTAATGGAAAAAACAAAATAATTATATAGGTGGCGGTTATCTGTTTGGTGACCTGCTACAACAGGTTAAAGGATCAATTTCAAAAAATTTGATAACTTACAAGATCAAAATAAAAAAATCAAAACAATCGAAATCAATTTCAAAACGAAGCAAAGTTACAATATTACAAAAAATTTAAACCCTAAAAAGTAGGTACTATTGGCACCAAAGGTAATTAAAAAAGTAGAATATAGGTAGATAGAATTCAAGTGATGGTCTGTTGAAATGGGGCCACAGCAACTTAAATAATTCATGTCCTTGTTAATTGAAAACAAAACCGGCCCCTATCTTGAATTTTCAAGGGACTTAATTTCCAATTCTCTATGGCATCCTAGATTTAATTTGTTGCATTATTTGGATGTATTTGTTACATATGTAGTATACTCAATCATTATACTATATGTGACTTGCACCATCTGTTTACAAATAGAGTTCATTCCAACTTCATCACAATGCAATATAAAAGATTAAAAAGTTCAAAACTTCTCTAAATTCGAGTTTATGTTAACTTTTTTTCTTCAAGTATCAATGTTTGTATATATATTAATAGTATTATGTATACATACTTTCATCGTTATATGTATGTACTATCATTATTTTAAAATCAATCAATTTTTTAAATAGTGATAATATATATGCATAATAACGATAGTTTGAATGCATAACAGTGACACTCGAAAAAGAGAGTTCACGTGAATTCGGATTCACAGGAGAATTGATCAAACTTGAATTTCAATGAAAACACAAATTCATAATCTAACTAAATTAAATAATAACAAGTCATGAAGATACGAGTAAATAGAGATTTGTTGATCACAAATTAGCCAAATTAATAACATTCAATGGCACATGGCAACATCATTTCATTTCGTTGTAAACCGGAACCACAATCACCACAAGAGGGGGACCACCCGAAATTGCAACTCGGAACCGGAACCGCAACCGCACCGCAATCGAAACCGCAACCCAACAAGAGGGGGACCACTACCCCACAAGAGGGGGACCACGACAAGAGGGAAGTGTCTCGATCCTGGAACCTCAAGGTCTCAAGTGGTGGAGCTCTAACCACTTGAGCAATCCACACTTGACGTAATAACTAATAATATAATATTGGACTTTCAAGAATTATTAAAGATAAGATAGTGGCTAGGTCTTGTATGCACCCGGTGCACCATGCACTCATAGTGCATTTTAGAAGCGTGAAATTTATTATGTTGAAAGTGCAATTTATTTACACACTGTTAATATGAGAACATAGTTGCATGCTTCTGTTTGGAATAGTTACACGTTTCTGTTGTGTATAATTGCACGCTTCTAAAATGCACTATAAATGCACGATGCCCCCAGTTGCACATGAGACCCAATCTAAGATAGGGTTGAGCTGATGAATTCCACCGCGTAAATGTGAGTTTTATTAATCAAGTCGTTGTCTATGAGTCGTTAACTCAATTTTCAATTGTTCTTAAATCTTTTTCAATTCCTTTCAAAAAAAAAAAAACTTTTTCAATTGCTTGAGAGCCAAGGGTTTCATGTTTTAGCCAATTGATGATTACATATATTTTATTTTACTAAAAAGATTGTGTCAAAATAACTACTACCAAGAAGAAATTTGAATAATTTGTTATGTGTTTTAGTTTATAAATGAAACTTTAAAATAAGAAAACGCAAAATTTATTATTGGCCGGTAAGAAATGAGTAACACTCTGTTGCGAGCGATTTTATCGGATTGGAAAAACGAATCGAAATGTGGCTATAACGTAACCCAATTAATAACTAACTAATAAACATAAATTAAAGAACACGAACATTACGGGAAGACCCCTTGAGTTCTTTCCATATGAATTTTGTATATATGATGATGAGTGAGAAAAAAATGAGAGTGAGTTACAATGAGGGGTGAGGTCCTCTATTTATAGAGGATCACCCTTAAAGTGCCTAAAACACTATAAATACATCTCAACCCTTTATTTTAGGATTTTATTATAATCGTTCATCTAAACATTAAAATTAGACCTATATTACATTAAATATTATTGTCTCGTAAAGTTTATGTCGACTCTTAATCTTGTCTGATCCGATTATTTTTGGTTACCTAATCTCCTGTCGGGTCGATTTGGGTCTAGGTGGACCCTGCTAACGTGTCGAATTATGGACATATATTCAGGATAATTTATGCTACAACACACTCATATGAAGTCCAAGTCTATACATGAACTCTGTCACTATTATGTGCAAAAAATATTACTGTTATGCACAAAAACTTTCATTGTTTAAAAATATAAAACATTTTTTAAATAATAATTATTTTTTTACATAATAATAAAAATTTTAATGCATAATAGTGATACTCAGACAAGTTATTGCCGTAAGAAATTATCCTTAACTAATGAAAACACATACATATCAGTAGTTGCGTGAGATGAAACATTTGCTTAATATATCAGAATTGGTATAGGCATTTCTTCCCATATATTAATGAACTGATATGTCTTTAATTACTATATTATATTTGATTTCAAACTGAGATCATCTTATGATTAAATATATAATTATATGCACACAACTTGAATGGAGACAATACTATAACTCACCACTTGTCCGAGACAATTTCAATTATGATAAACCAATGAGATATGCACTAGTCTTAATCTCAATTACTTTCACTAAGTTTGACTGTCCAATTAAATTAGATAACCCTTTGATCTAATCAAGGCTAGTTAAGTATAATATTAAATCAAACTGAATATCATCGAGTATTATGTCTTTACAATAGATTGTCTCTAGGACACTAACACTAACATATATAACTTGTTTAAATAAAAAAGTATTACTTGTTTAGATAGAAAAGTATATATAACTTGTTTAAATAGAAAAGCATTACTTGTTTAGATAGAAAAGTATAACTTGATTAGATGAAAAGTATAATTGTTTAAATAGAAAAGTATTACTTATTTAGATAGAAAAGTATAACTTGATTAGATGAAAAGTATTACTTGTTTAAATAGAAAAGTAGTACTTGTTTAAATAGAAAAATATTACTTGTTTAGATAGGAAAGTATTACTTGTTTAAATAGAAAAATATAACTTGTTTAAATAGAAAAGTATTACTTGTTTAGAAGGAAAAGTATTACTTGTTTAGATAGAAAAGTATTACTTGTTTAGATAGAGAAGTATTACTTGTTTAGAAGGAAAAATATTATTTGTTTAGATAGAAAGGTATAATTTTTTTAAAAAAACAAGTAAAAAATATACATTTAATATAATGTAATTTAATTTTAATTTTATTTTATATAAAAAATTATTATATAAAAATGTGATTGAATTAATAAATAAGATAAATAAAATAAAGAATTTTAAAAAAATTGTTAAAAAACAATTTTTAGGACATATAAAATTAATTTCATTAAGTAAACGCAAGAAAGTAAGTGTCCGAGCGGAATTGATCCCCGCTCAGGCGCCCTAGGTCCCATGTTCGGTCCCCCATGGGAGTGAATAATTGTCTTAATTAATTTGGAGGCTTGTGCCCGGCGGGAATTGATCTTCAGCGCCTAAGGTCCCGTGTTGA
Source organism: Stenogyne calaminthoides (assembly GCA_037126765.1). NCBI lineage: Eukaryota > Viridiplantae > Streptophyta > Magnoliopsida > Lamiales > Lamiaceae > Stenogyne > Stenogyne calaminthoides. Next base: position 21,513 of record JBBCBC010000089.1, read on the forward strand.
TGTCCCCCATGGGAATTTAATAATTGCTTTTTAATTAATTTGGAGACTTATATATGAAATGCATGATCCTCGCTCAGGCGCCCAAGGTCCCGTGTTCGGTCCCCCATGGAGCGAATAATTACCTTAATTAATTTGAAGACTTATATATGAGATGCTTGGTGGTTGGGTTCGAGATGGTCCGTGGTTCGGGTGGTTCGGTGCCTACCCGGACGCCCCCGGGCCCGGGTTCGAACCACAGTGAGCTAATTTTTTTTCGATAATTCACGATATAGTTACGGATATAGCGACGAAAACTAACTGTCGCTATATTTTTGATGGTATAGCTATGGTTATTCTGACCCGGGTCCGAACCCATATGTCCGTCGTTAAAACCGTCGCTAAATCTTAGCGACCCTCGGTTTCCCGACCGTCGCCAAAATCGTCGCTACCATATGTAGCAACGGTTATAACTATCTCTAAAACCGTCGTTAAACCCCGTCTTTTTTGTAGTGTTCAAAGTATATCGCAAATTGGAGATTTCATGGTGTTTCTTGATGATTTTTAGGCCTTGTTTATTTATGGTTTGAAAATTGGCTTTTAGAATTTCAAATCCCAAATTTTCATTTGCTTATTAGAATTTTTGGTATAGAATTTTAGTTCCTTCAAAATTCTTTCTTATTTTTTTCAAACATAATTTTCAATACACTATCAATAATCCATCAGACAATTTCCAATAATATGGATAAAAAGAGTCATATTGCGGCAACATGAGGGAGAGAAGGGAGAATTAAAGAATGAAGTATACTTAACTAAAAATATAACCGATCTTTTAGGAATATATACGAGAGTACATCATATTAGGAAAATTGTGGAAAAATAGCTAAAAAAGGAGATTTAATTCAAAATATAATATAACCTTTAAAATGATAAGTAATTAATTATTATGAAACAAATGGAATATTAGTTTTGGTATTATTTCATTGAAAAGTATTAGTTGTTTTTTCTCAAACGGACAAACCGAACATGTAATCTCAAATAATTAAAGTAAGCTATATGAATCAATAATGTAATCAAATTAGATTACGTGCAAAAATTAATTTTCTAAACATGACTTTCTCTTTAAGTAGATCTTCATTATATATATATTTAAATCTCCAAATCTTTACGTATAATTTCTAGCCACAATTTTTTTTATTGCCCTCCACCTCTTCTAAAAGGGCCCAAGTCCATCGATTGCATACCACCAAGTACAAATATACCATACAACTAGTATATAAGAGTGTCATTTCTTTCCTACACCTATACAAGTAGATAAACGAAATTGATTCTAACAGTTAATTATTTGATTTTCTTATGTTTTCCTGCACGATGCAAAATAATAATAATAATTTATATCATATTACTAGTACGTACGTAATTTATGTTGAGTTTGTTTCTATGAAAAACCAACTATAGACTATTTGATGTAGAATTTCCCATTGGTGAACGATGATAGCTAGTAAATCCTAACAATGGCAATATCAAGTTTATAAAGCTAAATAGAGAGGGATAATAATAACACAATTTCCCATCTAATTACTCTAATAAAATCATAAACAAATAATTTTATTTTTGGTTCCTTTTAATTAACCTCTTTTATCTAACCATGTTTAAATCCACATAACAGAAAAGGGGTCCGCCATTCTGTATGTACAGTGAAATTATTGCATTTAAATATTAATGGGGCCTTCCAACCACTTTACTATAACTTTGTTATGTGTCACACTCGCATTACTATTAAATATTCTTAATCGAATTAAATTTCCTGGAAACTACTTTAATCGCTTAATAATATTAAATTCCACATATTATGACACTATCTGCTGATGTTTTGGTCCTTACGTTTCTCTATATCGCAAGCAATTCGTTTTTTGGATTCTTTTTAATTAATCATGGTTAAAAATGGACACGTAGATGAAAATAAAAGGTGCATTGGTTATCATGCCGTAACAAATTAAAGCAAAAGTGGACCACAAATGATTGTATCATCTAAATTTTGACAAAGGTTTTGTTCCACTTGTTACCTAAAATATCAATCAATCAAATCAAATGTGTTCTCAAAATTAATTTTTTTTAACAAATATAATATTGGTTTGCTATTTAGTTCAGCCCATTCAAAATTTGATGAGATTGCTTTTCTTTTCTTTTTTCGACCAATGAGATCGCTTTTCTTTGGAAGTGGATTTTGATATTTTCTTATGAACTTGTCTCACAAAATTTGTATTATAATTAATTGAAATTTTTGAAGATACAATGAAAAACCAAGAGATGCAAGTTGAGATACATCCTTTTCTTACTTAATGAGGTATATATACATAGTACAGTGGTCACATATAATCCACTTTGTAGAAGACAGTGACAATACATATCATGAAATAAAGTATTATAGAACTCTATTGAGATGTGTCAGTCCATACAGAGCTTAGCTCTGGCTTGAAGTGGGGTCTCTGTTAATGGACTGTGGGTTCTGATCCTCCGAATTAGTCGGTCTTTAGACTGGATACCGAGTTATCAAAAAAAAGTCTTATAGAACTCTTTTAATTATCAATTTTTTTTCATTTTTTTAACGCGGAATAAATTTTGGTTTAATTAGAGGATTCATGAGGAGTACCCTAATTCACAGAGGCGGATCTAAGAGGGGGCAAGTGGGGGCAGCAGATTTTTGAGCTCTATGTATATATGCATGCGTGCATATGTATAGTAATATTGATCTGTGTATTTATCCTTCTTGTTTTGATTTATTGTGTCTATATGTATAATTATGTCAACATTTAAGAGTTGATAACCTATTATTAAACTTAAAATATATATTTAATATATTCTCGCCCCCTAAAGTTTGAATCATGAATCCGCTCCTGACCCTGAATATTACAATGAATCAAGTGCGTCATCTTATAGTCTTAATTTCCTATTTCTCTATGTTTTCCAACCAATTATATATTTCCTATATCTATATAGGAAGTATTCCCTTTGATTTGGTTTTTTTTTTTTTTTATTATGGATTCTGATCCTCTCTTCACGGAAGATCTAATATTTCATAATAACTTTCCCTTAATAGGCTTTTTAACCCTAAAGAGTACTACCATATATCCACAACATGTCCAGTACTCGAAAAAAATTGTACTTGAAAGCTAAATATTAAATTATATTACCTCCGTCCTAAACTCGATTGCCACATTACTGTGTGTTCGAATTTTAAAAAAAAAATGATAAAATGATAAAATGTTAGTAGAAAGAGTTGTTTATTAGTATTTTATGTGATAAAGTGATAGAATGATGGGTAGTTGGAGTTAAAAAGAAATATTTATTAGTATTTTATGTGATAAAGTGAGTATTTCCATTTAAGTATGAGACGCACGAAACGGAAATGCGGCAATCGAGTTTGGAACGGATGGAGTATAAGTAAGTAATATGCATTGAATAAAATATTGTTTTTAACAAAATATATATAACCAAAAAAAAAATCAGTTTAACATCATAACAAAACAATTTTCAGTGGAATGAAAGACAATACTATATTTGAAACGGCACCATGCTACCTTGCTGGACAATACCAGTTGAACTTTTAAGATGTTATATATTGTATAACATATCAAAGTAGATTGTACAACATCTCAAGAAGTAGAATTTATTTTTTGAACCTATGGAGCTAGATTAATAATTTAATACATATTTAAAAGCTATACATATATTCACATAGGTACAAAAGGCAACAGAGCCTAGGATTAGAACATTATTAACTAACCTAATCAAACCTTAATCCTGACACTCTAGTACTCATCCTCATACTAGATCCAGGTACATTAATTAAGAAAAGTAATAAAACCCTAATTATATTACTCCTACAATAAAAAAAAAACTAACTCAAACTTTCAAATTCCCCCAAAAAATCATCAAAAATATACTTACCATGACCCACCATCATATCCATATCATGAGTGCTGGCCGTACACGAATACACATCCGAAGAAATGACATCCCCAGGATCCGACCCGGATGAAAATGCACCCAAATGAGATGCATCAAACTGCACCGTTAGATCGGGCGATATGTAACACGACTCTTCGTTCTCCTGTTTGATCGCTCCGTCCTTGCTTAAGTTGTCAAATAGAAACCCGTTTTCGATTTCGGGCTTAGAGCCCGCGGGCTCTTGCGATTGGAAGCTCCAGATTATGGACGAATCCTGTGTGGTCGCGTCTACGATAATCTGGTGGGCCGACCTGTGTAAATTCTTGCACGTGTGGTGACCGTGGTACGTGGTTCGCACGAGTGGCGGGTCGTCTTGGATCTGTTGCACTTGTTTTGATGCGTGACATCCTTGATCGAATTTGTTGGTGCATCTGAAGTAGTTTCTGTGTATCATTTAAATATTGTGTGTTAGAAATTTCGAAATATTATTTAAGTTAAAAATACATATGTGTATAGGAATTAAATTATTTTGATGACCTAATGAAATTTGAAGAGCTGATTATAGAACTAGGTATATTAATATACCTAGGATATTTGGCTTTAAGGATTGATTTTTGGCCATATTTCCTCCATGCATGGCCATCGTCAAAAGCAGTAGGGGTGTCTTTTACCCACGAATCCGAGGTTTTCCTGCACCAAATAAGTGAAATTGAATTTAGGAAAATTGTACTATGATTAAATCAAATTTAATCTTTCAACGTGTTTTTTTAGGCCGACTCAAGAATTATTATATTTAATATTGTTAGCTAGCTAGGGGAATAAAAACAAGCACACTTGGGAGCACATAAAAATAATTTGCCATAAACAAAAGAATTGCCACCATCAATGTCAAAAGACAAGGTAACCCTTGTCAAGAACATAAATCTATCATTATGCATCCTTTGTTAGTATATGCATATATATAGGTATCCCTTATCTTACATTTAAATACAACCACCACTTCAATTAAAAGGTATATTAATTAACCAAAACAAAGGAGAATATAATTAATTATAAATGGGAGTTTAATTATAAACTCCAGTAAAACTTATTATCATTACTTGATAAAACAACTTTTATATATAAATTAATTCTCACAACATTTATTATTATAATATATATTAATTTATAAATATAACTATATAAATTTCATAATATAAATAAATTTAACCACTTGATCGAGTTTAATATCTCCCACCCACCAAACCAACCCCTATTAACCTAATTTATTAATGAGATAAATTCCACGGGTAAAATGTAAAAAAAAAACATTTACAAAATCTTACTTTCTCTTGTAGCATCCTCGCCGATCTTTCGACGCCGGCGCCTTGCAACTGTCGCCGGAATCTTCCGATTTCATGGCCGGGGTATTCACCACAGCCGGAACCTGTGACACCTCATCGGAGTCACCGCCGGCGCCGGCGGAAAGCATGGAGAGAGACTGAGTGAAAGTGCCCAATATTTTTCCGACAAGGTTCTGAGCCGAGACGGCGCCGTCAACGCCGGTTTCACGGAGGATGTGGCGGAGGCGATCGGCGAAGTTCCGGCCGCGAGTCAACTCTCCGATGACCCGTTTCCGGCCTGTGAGTAGGCTACTCGGAGTAGCTGCGCAAGAAGAAGATGCCATGTATACTAAAAAAAGGAGTTTCAATTTTTTTACTTTGTGTAGTTTCCACTCTTCTAAATGAAGTAAAGGGTTGTTATATAGTAGTGAATAGAGGAACAATGTGATTTTAAATTTGGAAATTGCCAAGGAAACTTGTAGGAAAGAGGAAAGATCGTGTGGGAGTTTTGGGGAGTCAACCATACGCGCACTTGAGGCTTGTTTCATCACTTTCTTGGTAAATAGGATTTGATTGCTATATTTGACAAAAAACTTGTGTAAATATATATGAGTGTATGGTGAACTTAAATTTTTTATTATTATTGTTATATATTTAAAAATTATTACTGTTATGTTAAAAATTAGTATGTTTTAAATAATATTTCCTCTGTCCATCAATTTTATGCACAGTTGATTTTTACACGCGTTTTTGCGAGTGAGTTTTGTATTAGTAATTGCAATGATAAAATGACTTTTAAGGAGGGGTATTATTGGGAAATGAATTTAATAAAGAAGATTTTGATTAGATCTCAAAACCCCTGAGTATGACATGTTCAGGATAATCTTGATAGATGAATCAGGATTCAGTTTTAGAGTGTTCAGGATGTTATCCAGACAATGTATAACAAGAATATAGATCAGATAGATTCCAAGAAGACTCAAGAAAAGTTTCAAGAAACCAAGTTTTAAAGATGAAATCGAGAATCAAGACTCAAAGATAAAATCGAGAATCAAGACTCAAAGATGAGATCGAGAATCAAGACTCAAGATGAATCGAGAATCAAGACTCGTGTGAAACCGAGAATCAAGACTCAAAGATGAAGACTCAAGATATCTCTCAAGACTCGTAAGACTAAAGATATCAAGATCGAAGACAAAGGATATTGAGGACAAGAATTACTAAAGACTCAAGAAGAATGTCATCAATGCTCAAGATATCCCGAATGTTCCGAGGCATCAAGCCGAGGAATATAAATGCTGGAATCCGGTGACGTGGACCAATGAGAGGAAGACAACCAAATAAAAAAGTCAGTAGAACCATAAAGAATAGTATGGATTTGAATGTGATTCTCTCCAATCCAGAACATTCAAATCCACACTATAAATACAAGTTCTTCCTACATTATTAAGTGTGGAAGTGCGAAGAAGATATCAATGATGCTACAGAGCTAAAAGAACATATACTCAAGCTTTCCCACCCTAGAACACAAGTCTGTAGATATACAAATATATTCAAAAAGTGTTCTAGAACCCAATCTAACCAACCCACGATGTATCCTACGCTTAGAGAGATTTTCCCAACCTTAGCATTGAGGCTAAACAAATGTAAGGGAAAATCTCACCATAGTTGGAGACAATACCAAACCCAAACCCCATTCTCGTAAGAGATAACTAGTGGTGAAGAGAGGTAGTTGTTAGGCAATCCCGAGAGAGGGTGATAAGTCCCGATTGGAGTGTGAACTCGTTAAATATCTAGAGACGAGCCCGAGAGGGTGATAAGTCCAGTTTGAGTTAGTAAAATACAGAGGTAGTCAAAAAGCTCAAAGTAGAAAGGTTAGTAAACTACAGAGGTAGTCAGAAAACCTTAGGAAGTGTTTGAACAAGGAAAGTTGATGTAGGAGCTTGAGTCTCCGAACCACTATACATTGTTGTGTTCTTTACTGCTTTATGTTCTTATCTTGTCATATGCATTCGATCATAAGCAAAACACAACACATGAGCTTAAAAAGAGAAAAATCTGGAATCACCATTCCTTCACCCCTGTTTTTATATGCATCGCTTGTCATGTTTGCTTCCGCACGCGCAAAATGGGTTTTTCCACCGGGGCCTAACAAGTATGATAGATAAGGGGTCTATCACACCCCTCCTTAAAATTCACTTTATCATTTCAATTACTAATACAAAACTCGCTCGCAAAAACGCGTGTAAAAGTCAATTGTGCATAAAATTGATGGACAGATGGAGTAATAGTTTTGTGTATAATAGTGATATGGTTTATGTATAAATATGTTTCGATTACACGAGTGTTACTCTTTACGTACCTTTTGATTTTTTTCATTTTCAATTTATTTTGAATAAAAATGAACTTTTTTTTTTCTTTTATCAGGCAAGAAATTTTTTATTTCACTAGCTCAAGACTATAAGAAATACTTAAGAGCAATATTTACAAAGGGCTAACAAAAATGAATCAACAATCCAAGATCGCCCTAGGACACACTAACCACTATAATTTTGAAGGAGTATATATAGGGATGTTCATGTAATCAAATCAAATTGTTTGTGAATTATTTATTTAGATTTCAATAATAATATTTATGATTTTTTTCATAAGTATAATTTAATGTTTGATATAATTAAACCGTTTATGTTATATTAAATAAAAAAGAATTCGTGAAGTAACAATATACATTTGATAATTAAGTGCTCATTTGAAAATTACCGAGTAAAGTTCAAACACTTTAAAATTCGATTCGCTCAATTTAAATACGTTTCAATATTAAAAAACTAAATTAATATCATCTACTTAAAAAATATTATGAAATACACGATACATATAATGGATGCAAGACCTAACTTTTAAATAAATTTCAAAGAATTTATTAATTATAAAAGAACCGATTGAAATAATTATAGAGCATAAAAGAAAAGGATGTTCATTTGGTTAGCTGAGAGTATGATAAACGCGGTTCGATTGGCGCGTTGTTTAGTTTCTTATTGCGCATTATTGCTGACGTCATGTTGCTTTGTCATGGGTACGTACAGCCATGTGCTATAGTCACCTTGGAATATACCATTGCAAGTATTAATTTTGTTTGTTATTATAATATTTTCATAATATCTTAATTTCAATTGCATTATTTAATTATTTTTACTAGAGATTCTTGCATGAATCGAACATCGTCCTCATTTAATAAACACACGATAACTATATACGGGAAAAATTGAGCACCCAGTTTTAGTATAATAATTAATAACACTAGTTAACTAAGCTAGTGAGATAAACCACACTTATGAATTATGTGTAACAGACTATTTACTGATTGTCATACTATCAAATTTATTGGGTGATGGTATTTTTGGTGATTTAATCAGGGTGAATACTTCAAATTATTTTTGTACTTTTAATTAAAAAATGATAGAAAATGTGTCTCTTATTTCATTAAGATTATAACATTCATTTTATAATATAAAATGATTGAACTACCCTATCACTTAGATATTAATTTGGTTATTTAGCAGCGTATAATTTTAATATTAGTGGCTGTGATGGGCTGTATTTGGAAAATTATATAGAGCCTATTTCAGCTTTAATTTTTGCTTTTTACTCAAAAATCTAGAAGCTAGAAATATTTTCTAAATAATCAAATTGTTGTGAGCTTACAATTTACATAGATACCCCTTAAAATTGTGTTATCAACAAAAATATGCTCGTCTTACTCTCATGCATGAGACGGAGTATAATTTAGTATAATTAATATTTACACATCTCAAAATATTAAAACGTCTATGTCCAAATTACACTCCATCTTTTCGTGAGACGGTCTCACGTAAGAGTGCCTCCTATTTCTATTCCTTAAAAAGGTTTATAAACACATTGAAATTGATCACTACAAAAAACGCGCGTTTTACCGACGGAAATTAGCGACGGTTACAAGAACCGTCGCAAATAGCTACGATTTTTACGACGGTTACGGTCAAATGGTCAAAGTCAATAGTTTTAGCGACGGTTTAGAGAACCGTCGTAAATAGCGACGATTTTAGCTACGTTTTGGACTAACCCCTTTAGCGAAGGTATTAGCGATGGATTAACGACAATTTTTTTTAATTTTTTTTTTTAATATTAATTATGTATTTTTTTTATGTTTCAGGATTATACTAGGTTTTTTAATTGTTGTTAATGCACCTTACCGTATATTTAATTTATAGTCACTTGGAGAATAGTTCCACCTGACCGTAGTCAGATCTAATTCGAGGAGTTTACCGTATAAAATTTAATTCATAGTATATTTAAATATATATATTGACTAAAATTAGTACTTTTTTAAATAGAAAAGTAGTACTTGTTTAAATGAAAGTATTACTTATTAAATGAAAAATATTAGTTAAGTTTAAACAGAAAAGTAGTACTTGTTTAAATAGAAAAGTAGTACTTGTTTAAATGAAAAGTAGTACTTGTTTAAATAGAAAAATATTACTTGTTTAAATAGAAAAGTAGTATTTGTTTAAATAGAAAAGTAGTACTTGGTTAAATAAAAATTATTACTTGTTTAAATTAAAAGTATTGTTTAAATAATAGAAAGTATTACTTGTTTAAATGAAAGGTATTACTTGTTTAAATGAAAAGTAGTAGTTGTTTAAATAGAAGAGTAGTACTTGTTTAAATGAAAAGTATTACTTGTTTAAATAGAAAAATATTACTTGTTTAAATAGAAAAATAGTACTGGTTTAAATAGAAAAGTAGTACTAGTTTAAATGAAAGGTATTACTTGTTTAAATGAGAAGTATTACTTGTTTAAATGAAAAGTAATACTTGTTTAAATGCAAAGTAATACTTGTTTAAATGCAAAGTATTACTTTTTTAAATAGAAAGTATTACTTGTTTAAATGAAAAGTATTACTTGTTTAAATAGAAAAGTAGTATTTCTTTAAAAAGAAAAGTAGTACTTGTTTAAATGAAAAAGAGTACTTGTCTAAATGAAAAGTATTACTTGTTTAAATAGAAAAGTATTACTTGTTTAAATAGAAAAGTAGTACTTGTTTAAATAGAAAAGTAGTACTTGGTTAAATGAAAAGTATTACTTGTTTAAATTAAAAGTATTACTTGTTTAAATGAAAGGTATTATTTATTTAAATGAAAAGTATTACTTGTTAAATGAAAAGTATTACTTGTTTAAATAGAAAAGTTGTAGTTGTTTAAATAGAAAAGTAGTACTTGTTTAAATGAAAAGTAGTACTTGTTTAAATAGAAAAGTATTACTTGTTTAAATAGAAAAGTAGTACTTGTTTAAATAGAAAAATAGTACTTGGTTAAATAAAAATCATTATTTGTTTAAATTAAAAGCATTACTTGTTTAAATAGAAGGTATTGATTGTTTAAATGAAAAGTAGTATTTGTTTAAATAGAAAGTATTACTTGTTTAAATAGAAAATAATATTTTTTTAAATAGAAAATAGTATTTGCTTTAAAAAAAATGAATTTGTAGGACATATACAATTTGAAAAGAATATAATCATGTATTTATAATTTATAAAGTAAAAAATATATATAATTAGTATTTTAAAGAGTCAAATTCTCATGTGCACCACGCACCAATAAAATTGGTGCAATTTAATTTTAAAAGCTCTTTTTCTAAATTTTTTTAGTTTTAACTTTTTTTTCTTTTTTCAATTTCGGTTTTCTTTCAACTTTAATTTCAGTTTTAGATGTTTTTTTTTTTATTTTTTAATACGGGCCGACCCTAAACCTTGGCCCGAAAGTGGTTCATGGTTCACTTTCCGCCTTAAAGTGGTTCATAGTTCACCCTACCCAAATGGTTCAAATATGATTTAGGGTTCACTATTTGGGGTTAAGGTTTAGAGTCTTGACCATTTTTTTATTGGTTAAGTAATGATTGAGAGAAATGATTTCTTTTAAAGATTATTACATAGTTAAATTAAATAAATGAAATAAAAAAAAATTAAAAAAAAAGTGTAAAAAAAACAAATTAAAAATAAATAAATAAATAAATATAATTTTAATATAATACAATTTAATTTTAATTTATAAATAAATAAAAATAAAAATTATTATATTAAAACGTGGTTAAATCATTAAATTAGATAATTTAAATAAAGGATTTAAAAAAAGAAATTGAAAAAAAAAATGATTTTTAGGACATATAGAATTAATTTCATTAAGTAAATGCAAAAAAACAAGTGCCCGAGCGTTTTGATCCCCGCTCAGGCGCTCATAGGTCCCGTTTTTGTGCACAAAAAATATCACAGCACCCCTTATCTAGTGTCGAACACTAGGAAGACAAATCGGTCCCCCTTGGGAGCGAAAATTTACCTCATTTAATTGGGAGGCTTTGGGACTTTTATATGATATGCTTGGTGGTTGGGTTCAAGATGGTCCGTGGTTCGGGTGGTTCGGTGCCCACCCGGGTGCCCCCTGGGCTCGGGTTCGAACCACCATGAGCTTTTTTTTTTCGTAAATTCACGCTTTAGCGACGGATTTATTAAAAAAAATATATTAAAAAAAAACGTCGCTAAATCCGTTGCTAATACCGTCGCTAATCAGCGACGGGCACAAAAAACCGTCGCTACGGTTAGCGACCCTCTATTCAACGACGGATTTTTTTCCGTCGCCAAAACTGTCGCTAATGTCGTTAGCGACGGTTTTTTCCATCGCTAAAACCGTCATTAAACCCCGTCTTTTTTTGTGGTGGATGTTAAATAAAATGAGGAAAGAAAGGGACTTTAATAAATAACTTAAAAAGAGTTTGCCAACACCTTACACTTGGATATATATACTTTACTCCATATGAGGAGTCTTATTCACCTTTTCTTTTTCAAATTGAAATTTGTGCTTAAACAAAAAAAGCTTGGATATGGCAGCGAATCCGCCCCACAAATAACAAAATACAAATAACAAAATTTTGTGTGAGCCTAAATTGACGGTGAACTCAAATTTTTAATATTACTGTTATGTATAAAAGTTCTCACTATTTAAAAAATATTTTATATTTTTAAAGAGTAATTTTTTTATACATAATAATTATAATTTTACAAATAATTAATAATGATAGAATTTATGTATAAGTCTGGTTCACAGAAGTGTTACTCTTCAATAATTAATTTAGATATTTTTTTTATCGTTGAATAACTTTTTCATCTCGTTTAGAAAATGATATATAGTCCGATATGGACATTAATTAGATGTATGATAAGTATTAAAACCATAAATTTGAAAATAAATACGATTTATAATAAAAAGTAGGGATTAAATTTTTTGTAGTCCTGTAATTTTGTATCGTTTTGAAATTGGTCTCGATTGTTTTGACTTTTTGATTTTGGTCCTGTAAGTTTCTTAAAATTTTGAAATTAGTCATTTTCACCTGCTGCAACAGGTTACCAAGCAGATAAACACCACATATGTAAAAAAAAATTTATTTCGATGCGTCACTTGAACTTTTTTAATCCTAATAATTTTGTACGAGTTTTAGGTCGGGTTTAAAATAATTTGTATATAAAAAGACAAAGTGAACCAGGTCGATTTACTGGGTTTAAACTGTAAAAAAATAATAATAATAAACGTAGAAAATCACTCTCCCTTCCTAAAAAAGTACGAAAAAAAATCCCAACACAAATTATTTGGATTAAAAAAATTTAGTTGACATTTTGAAATTAACAGAAAAAATAAAATAATTATATAAGTGGCAGTTATCTGTTTAGTGACCTGTTACAACAGGTTAAAGGATCAATTTCAAAATTTTTGATAACTTACAGGATCAAAATCAAAAAATCAAAACAATCGGGACCAATTTCAAAACGAAGCAAAGTTACATGACTACAAAAAATTTAAACCCTAAAAAGTAGGTACTATTGGCACCAAAGGTAATTAAAAAAGTAGAATATAGGTAGATAGAATTCAAGTGATGGTCTGTTGAAATGGGGCCACAGCAACTTAAATAATTCATGTCCTTGTTAATTGAAAACAAAACCTGCCCCTATCTTGAATTTTCAAGGGACTTAATTTCCAATTCTCTATGGCATCCTAGATTTAATTTGTTGCATTATTTGGATGTATTTGTTACATATGTAGTATACTCAATCATTATACTATATGTGACTTGCACCATCTGTTTACAAATAGAGTTCATTCCAACTTCATCACAATGCAATATAAAAGATTAAAAAGTTCAAAACTTCTCTAAATCCGAGTTTATGTTAACTTTTTTTCTTCAAGTATCAATGTTTGTATATATATTAATAGTATTATGTATACATACTTTCATCGTTATATGTATGTACTATCATTATTTTAAAAATCAATCAATTTTTTTAAATAAGTGATATAATATATATTCATTAATAACGATAGTTTGAATCATTTTTTGTTTTATTTAATTTAAAATAAATAAAATATTTGAATTTTATTCTTAGTGAGAATTGATCAAACTTGAATTTCAATGAAAACACAAATTCATAATCTAACTAAATTAAATAATAACAAGTCATAAGATACGAGTAAATAGAGATTTGTTGATCACAAATTAGCCAAATTAATAACATTCATTCACTTTTTTTTTTCATTCCATATTATTACATATTAAATCAGTTTATTAGTGACCACCAAATTTTTATTCGAACCGAATTTTTAGGTTTCAATTTCATATTAAAATCAAGAACCCAATAGGGGACCACCACAATAATCTAATTCGATGTTTTCGAAAATTTATAAATATACACCTTAAATAATTATTCATCCATACAGCGTAATAATTAATAATATAATATTGGACTTTCAAGAATTATTAAAGATAAGATAGTGGCTAATTTTAATTAGAAAACCATTAATACGCCGACACTAAACTAATCATTTTTATATGTGACGTGAAAAACTTATTGTGTAAAAAGAGTGCAATTTATTTCATCACAATGTTAATATAAAAGCTTAAAAAAGTTTAAACTTTTTTCATTTGGAATAGTTGCACGTTTAATTTTTTTATAATTCAAGACGCTTTAAAAATGTTTATAAGTCTTGCGGTAATCGCGATTATGTAGACCCAATCTAAGATAGGGTTTGATGAATTCCACCGCGTAAATGTGAGTTTTATTAATCAAGTCGTTGTCTATGAGTCGTTAACTCAATTTTCAATTGTTCTTAAATATTTTTCAATTTAAAAAAAAAAAAAAACTTTTTCAATTGCTTGAGAGCCAAGGGTTTCATGTTTTAGCCAATTGATGATTACATATATTTTATTTTACTAAAAAGATTGTGTCAAAATAACTACTACCAAGAAGAAATTTGAATAATTTGTTATGTGTTTTAGTTTATAAATGAAACTTTTAAAATAAGAAAAATTAAAATTTATTATTGGCCGGTAAGAAATGAGTAACTTGAGTTGATGAGCGATTTTATCGGATTGGAAATTTTATTAATCAAATGTGGCTATAGTCGTTAAACCCAATTAATAACTAACTAATAAAACATAAATTGCTTGAGACCAAGGGTTTCAACATTAATTTTAAAAGTATAGGTGAGTTTTTCCATATGAATTTTGTATATATGATGATGAGTGAGAAAAAAATGAGAGTGAGTTACAATGAGGGGTGAGATCCTATATTTAGGAAGATCACCCTTAAAATGCCTAAAACACTATAAATACATCTCAACCCTTTATTTTAGGATTTTATTATAATCGTTCATCTAAACATTAAAATTAGACCTATATTACATTAAATGTTCTTGTCTCGTAAAATTTATGTCGACTCTTAATCTTGTCTGATCCGGTTATTTTTGGTTACCTGATCTCCTGTCGGGTCGATTCGGGTTTAGGTGGACCCTGCTAACGTGTCGAATTACGGACACATATTCAGGATAATTTATGCTACAACACACTCATAAATAAGTCCGTGTCTATCATTTAAATGCCACTATTATGTGCAAAAATATTATTGTTATGCACAAAAAATTTCACTGTTTAAAAATATAAAACATTTTTTAAATAATAATTATTTTTTTACATAACAATAAAAGTTTTAATACATCACAGTGATAATTTTAATGCATAAAAGTGATACTCAGACAAGTTATTGCCGTAAGAAATTATCCTTAACTAATGAAAACACATACATATGAGTAGTTGCGTGAGATGAAACATTTGCTTAATATATCAGAATTGGTATAGGCATTTCTTCTCATATATTAGTGAACTGATATGTCTTTAATTACTATATTATATTTTGATTTCAAACTGAGATCATCTTATGATTAAATATATAATTATATGCACACAACTTGAATGGAGACAATACTATAAGTCACCTCTTGTCCGACAATTTCAATTATGATAAACCAATGAGATATGCTATAGTCTTAATCTCAATTACTTCCACTAAGTTTGACTGTCCAATTAAATTAGATAACCCTTTGATCTAATCTAGGCTAGTTAACTAATGCGACATGCTTACTTAATTAGCCAACCCTGGTTAAGATTAGATGCTAATTAATTACACATATGAAATATGATTAGAATTAGTTTTTTGACTATCCATTAATCCAGATAGCTCTTACAATTCAAACAATTAACTCATCTCCTCACAATTCACAACCATTGAAATCCTGATGATTAGGCATCAATTTTCAAAATTGTGAACTAGTTTAGGAGGTAATTTCTAAAATTACAAAGATGGGCCTTTTAAAAAAATAAATGAAGATGGGCCATTTCACAATGAAATGCAACGAAACAAAATCTTGAGGGTTAGATTTGAAAAAAGATTAAATAATAAACTCGTAGTTATGTAGAAAGAGATCGAAATCAAATAGTATATTATGTGTTTGGAATTGGAATTGGATTTGGAGTATTAGTTGGGTCTGAAAGTGAGGTCTGTTCACACTTGAAAGTGATATAATAATATGTGGAAAAATACAAAACCTCAAGTACGATTGTCCATGTGGAAAAAGTAGCGTTTCACACTGTGCGTGTGTGTGTTTTTCCCTTCAGCCGTGGAAAGTAGCATGAAGCGACAAATTAAGATTTTAAAGATGTTTTAATCTGCAGATGCTGCTAAATAAATTTGACAGGTGGACCTGTGCATTAGCTTGCGTCACGACGGTTCTAAATTTTACTGTGCATTATAGTTAAATTGCAAAATTAAATTACTCGGGTTTTTATCTGGTCCTAAATTCTGGGTCGGGTTTCCAGACAATGTGGATGATGGTTTTTAATGCCTAAATTTTATACCGTGCATTACAAATTAAGACAAATTATTGAAAATTGTAGAAAAAATAAAAAATTATCATAAATCAACCATCTACCTAAAAACTAACCCTTAAATTTGACATATTTATCTAGTCGATAAATTCTGGAAAAGTAAGCACTTAACCACTCAATTTTATCTTATATCAAAATTGAAATTTGGTTGTAAATTAAAATTTTCATAAATGAAAATTTTCATACTAGACTGTCTTTGAAATTAATATTCATCACTTTTAAAATGTTAAAGTTTTAACGTCCAAATTACGTTCGCCTCATTATAAACTATCTCAAATTAAAAATATCTTTTAATTAATCGTTTACGCATTTCATTTTTTAGTGAATTTATATTTAAATTCAATAACGTAAAAATCCGGAGTTATGAAGAAGTGCAATCAGAATCAACAGTAGACTTAAATAAAGTAAATGGAGTAGTATGAAAGTTATATCCCTTATTTAATTGAAAGAAAATTGCTTTGTTGCAGTCATTCAGTGCTGACACATACTATATTTGCTTAGGGCTTATTTGCACCACTATTATTTTTTATCAGAAAAGTTATAACTTTTAAGGTAAAATGTATACTTTCCAAAATTTCACCTGAAAAATTGTACATGATTTTTTTTGGAAAAGTAAAACACTTTACCTTAGAAGTGATAGCCTTCCTATTAAAAAAAAAACAACAGTTCATTTTCATCTTGGGATAAAAGTAGTACTATATATAATCTCGAATGCCATTTCTACCCTGCTTTCGTATGCATGTTCACGTTCTCCCAATCGACCCACAAACAAAATTGAAATTTATAATTTATACAAGAGAGAATGAGAAAAAAATATCAATATATGTTTATAGAAATCTACCCTCAGATGCAAACACACCTCTAGATTTCTTTCAAACGTGTTGGAATAAATCACCTATTCTCTACATTTGCCACTGTACAATAGAACTGTCTCTTCCCTCGTCGTTTCAGTTCATTCATACGGGCGCAGATAATTGTACCTGGATTGTTGCAGAGCATCCCCACCTTGCAACTAAAACTGAATGTTTGATGCTCTCAGATGTTCAGTTTCTCGTTTCACAGGCCAACCGTCCTATACAGTTATATGAAGACATATTCGAAAAGCTCAGGGGGACTCCAGGTGATCTGTTGGCATGATGAAACACAGGATTTCTGGTTATTAGAGAAAATGGGGTACTCGAGCTAAAGCGTACACAAGGTAAAAAGAGCACTTTACGCAATTTCAAAATGACTGTAATCTGACATGAACTGGTCTATTATAAGAATAAAAGAAAAAGACAAAACGCCTTTAGCTAGGATTACGAGTTTGACATCCAATCCGGTTTTCTTAAAGCTATCATGATATATTTGACTACCATACATTAATGTATGAAATACCAAAAATAGAAGGATGAAAATTACCGATTAGTCTTTAACATCTGAATGCTACTCAAATGACACATCTGCATAAACTTGAGACGGTCAACGAGTGAATCCCTATAGGACTAAGGATAACATGAACATCATCTTGAAACCTGATCAGCTTTCGACCCATAAAACCACCGTCTTTTTCTCAATATTTCAGCTTCTCTCGCAATCTGGATATCAGAAGGCCTGAAAATCTGATTGCAAACTTTGAAAACAAACCGGGGGAGCAATCCTATAACCGTTATAAGCAAAATGGAGAGCCAATAAACTGGTGACTTCATGAGCTGGTAAATTGTACTGCAAAATAGCAAAAAGTTCCTACTATGAATTACTGAAGTAACATTTCTCAACAAATCAAAACAATTCTGAAAATAAACTAACCCATAATTTGGGAAAACGGGTATAGAATCAAGCACCACCATGCAACCATACGTCACAATTATAGATCCCCATATTGCAAGATGAGTAACAAGCACCCAGCGCTGAATATCCATCGCCAAATGGACGTTAACTAGTATAACAACCGCTATTGTCCATAAGCTTCCAATACTCCATATGTCAATATTGCTATCTCTGTAAATGTACAAGGGTATATAAAAGAGAACTAGGCTCTGCCATAACGTGTCAACCATTGTAATCCAGAAAAGAGGCATATTGTAACTCTCTTGGCGGTGGCCAGCTGCATAAAGCTTTGGATATTTGATTAATGTCTTGTGACTTAAGTCCTTGTCTAGAATGCCGACAACAATAGTAGGAACTGAAGTATATATGACAGAATAAAAAACACTACTCCAGTCTGTTAGGGCAGAAGTAGTAGAAAATGCCGTGCACAGTATGTACCTGGAAAATTAATCAGAAAAAAAAAATTAGTTAAAAAATATGCAACTTTTTTTTTTTTGGAATTTTTTCAATTTAGGGCCTGAATATATAGGAAACTATCAATGAGGGGCCTGAAAGATAAAAACTAGGACTGACAAATATTAAGACCATGTTTGGCATCTAATAGTTTATATCCTTATTTATTAATGTACATAATTATTTTGTCATTCCTATTTTTGTTTCTTATTTTTTCCACTCACGTGAAATTAATATATATTTTATTTTTTTGGAATTGTGATTTGTAAAAAATAACAAGAATCTATAAAATGTTAGGCATGGTCTTAAAATGTGAGAATCCTAAATTGATAGTTTCTATCTTTCAGGTCCAAGAATTGTTTTCTATATTTCAGGACCTTAATCGATAGGAAAAATCTTTCAGTCCTTTGCTTGATATTTTACTATTTTTCAGGCTGTAAATTAATAAAACTCCTTTTTTTCGTCTGTGTGTGGTTTGGTTTCTCTGTGAATAAGCATGCCTTATAACCTAGAACATAACGCGTAAAGGTACCCTAAACAATGAACGCCTAATCAGTAATAAGCTTTGACAAGGTAACATAAACTTGTAAAGCCACAAATTTTACAAACAGGAACTGTAGTATTTTCAGATGGTGAAAAAATGGAGATCAAGAATAGTTTGCATACCAGAAAAGCATCATTACGAAAACAGCATTACGGTAGAAATTATAGAGGACCAGGTAGCCGATACGCTGATAATTCCAGTGCCCATGCACCAAAAGCAATCTTTTTAAAAATCTGAATTGCCCCATTGCAAAATCTGATGCCATCACTGCTTGGCGCCCTTCTTGACCACATATTCCAACTCCAACATCCGCCATTTGGATCATTGAAACATCATTAGCCCCTACGACATGCAAAATTAATCAGATGAAAATAAAAGCAATAGCATCACTCTTGTACGATTCTAACTAGAAAATGTCAGTCGAATAAATGGATTGTAATTACTAATTAGTAATTACAAAAAAACCTAAAACATAATGCAATAATTCCTCACCAACCCATAAACCACAACCTCCATGCCCCCCACCCCTCTACAGCCCAAATAAAATAAAAAAAAAAAACTAAATAATGATATATGAACTTGAAGAATGGCGGGCTCACCGTCACCAATTGCTAGTGTCATATCATCAGTCCGACCTTTGATCATGTCAACAATTCCAGCCTTCTGCAAGGGTGCAACCCTACAACAGAGCACAACCCTACACGCAGTTGCGAGGTCGAATAGCTGATGAAAATAAAATTAAATTGTAAGAAGTTCGGAGAGCTTTCCATACTCGAGGCATAAAACTCAGAATCCAAAACAGGCTTGACTGAGTAATCTCACAAGTAAAAATAACCCAAGAAAGAAAAAGCATCTCATAAAAAAAGACACATACCTCACTCTCCAAATCTTTTTCTAATATGTAAACCAGACTGTTCCCATCAATTATAAGGGCTAGGGGGCCTCCGTATTCCTCGCCATCATCCTCCAGAGGCATATCGGAGGACTTTGTTTGAGAAGGTATGTCAAGATAATCGAGTTCAACTTTCTTCTTCACTTTCTTCATCTTATCAAAGCAACTAGCAGAATTCACATTGTACTTAGACTTCGCATCAAGTAAAAGTTTTCTGCATTCATTTTCTGAATTTCCATTGATAACGATCTGGCACATATCTGCTGTCAGTAGTCTGCAAGAAAGGCCAATCGAAATCGCAGTCTCTTGCTTATCACCAGTGAGAACCCACACTTTTATTCCAGCTTGTCGAAGGGACTCAATGGCTTCTGGTACACCTTCTTGTAACTTGTCCTCAATAGCTGTAGCCCCAAGAAGGGTTAAGTTGCATTCAATAAGGCCTGCTGTTTGTCGGAGTTTTGTTGACCGGTCAGTCAAAGATGTGCATGCCTCTTCATACATGTCTTGCCACTCGGCAAGGAGTTCACCTGTGAGGTCCCTAGCGGCAACAACAAGGGTGCGCAAACCTTCAGATGAATAGTCATTCAAATGGCCTTGAGTCGCTAGTCTTATGCGATCATCACAGTGGAGATCGTCATTTAAAATGCTGAACATTGATGTATCAGCTCCCTTCACCAGTACCTTTACACTACCATCAGGAAATCTAATAATAACCGACATTCTTTTACGCACACTGTCAAACTCATGGAGACCCAAAACATCCAACCTACATTGCACAAGGTACATATCATAAGCCAGCAAAATAATTTCAAGGATTTACAGGCTATTAAATGAGAAATAACTTGGGGTTTATTGGACGATACCCCTCGTGGTTTGGAAATGTTGAGCGAAATCCCTTTATGGTTTGGAAATTGCACGAAATCCACCTTTGGTATATTAAAAAAAAATGTCACTTTCCCTTTTGTTCATAAATGAGTTAATGGTTTAATCTATTTCTCGTTATGTCCTTCACAGTATAGTCCCAAGACTTCAATATTTGGCAAAAAACAAGATATGGGAAATAGAGGAAAACATAAAACTATTAATTCATTTCTGAAAGAAAAAATGGAGAGTTGGCTTTATTTAATAAACCACAGGGATTTCGTGTAATTCCCAAACCACAAGGGGATTTTGGGCGCAACATGTTCAGACCACAAGAGAATTTCGTGCAATTAACCCAAATAAATAGAAAAATGAAAAATGCTCAGGTTATTAATTAGGCAACAAAAGAATTGCCAATTAACAGATATAACAAGCTGCATATTACTCTGCACACATCAAGAAACCAGCTGGTTGGGGATCAAAAACTATATTTGGAGAATTTAGCTTAAGTAAAGAAGTGAGTTTTCTACCTTAATTTTTCACCATTGGCATCAATCACAATATGCCCAGATGTTCGCTCAAAAAGCGTATAACCATAGGCAGAAGCTGCAGCAACCAGTGCCTGTTCATCAGGAGATTCACCTTGATAGTCTATCGAGATAGGACTATCACCCAATAAACTGCTAGAATCACTCGAAGGGCTATCAGTAACAATAGGAATCACGGTGTTACAAGCTGCCAGGGTCAGAAAAAACTCATGTGCAGCAATTCTTTCTTCTCCACGATAGATCTTTGTACAATAGTTCCAGGAGTTCAGGATCAGGGATGATTTCGGTTTTAAGTTTCCATTTTCTTCTACACACCATAGTATCTTCCACTGCAAACACATTAACATACGCTTAGGATAAAATCACCAAAAAAGAAATATCTAGTGGAATGCAACAATCTTTAAAAAAGTTAAAACTGCTAATATGAGCAGTGGAAAGAAACTCCAGAAGACATATGAAGTTTAATAAATATGATTAGGCCATACCCAGGCTGACAAAAAAATTGCATTATGGAAATCTCTAAAAATCAGACGAAAAAATGAACAATTGGGTATGAATGAAAAATCGGGGCAGGTGAAAAGGCAAAGGGGGAGAATGCATTTGCTGTTGTTAACCTAAACTATGCTGCAGTTCTATTCGAGAAATTTCAGAAACATTCAACATGCAAAGCCTTCATTTACCACCATAAAGAGATTGTCTTCCAGATTTCTACAAGTTAGCTAACAGATATATACTGCCAAAACGCCACACATATAAAGTAGCACACTATGAATCTACGATACCCATCTGATATTATAAATACCATTTGAAGGGTTCATAGTTCTAATGAACACCTAAGTTTGCCAGAAATATAATGGTATAATAATTGAACTTATAGAAAAAAAAGCTATTGCAAATTAAAAAAAAAATCATCTTAACAGAAGCAGGATTTTGGTTTTACCTCCAGCACCTGTGTCCAGTGAACCAGCCAGAGAGTGAGTGTTACCATAATGTTTTCCCCAGATACTAGCTTTCTTGAACTCCATTTTATTTTCTGTTAGCGTGCCCGTCTTATCCGAGAATACATATCGTATCTGTCCCAAGTCCTCATTAATATTAAGGGATCTGCACTGAAACCTTGAGTTGCTGTTCTTACAATACATATGTTGGTCACCAATCATGAAATACGACTGCCCCAATCGAACCAGCTCCATTGTGATATAGAGTGATATTGGAATCATTATCTGGAAAACAATGATAGAACTCAAGAACGAGAAAAATGTCTCCATAGGAATACCATAATACTTATACTTCTTCCCTTCTTTTCCCTTCTCGAAATAAATTTTTCGGTAGTAAGGCAGCGTATCCAGCTGAGACTCATGGCGCTTTAACCATAAACCCATCCCTGATGCCACAACAAGACACATGATTAAAAGGAAGACAGATAACCAAAGAGTCTCACGATTCATGTAGGTTTCCAGTCTGCTTCTTTTAGAAGGGGACATAGCACTATTCAGCATAGCTTTTGTATCCTGTCCAGCATAAACCACAACCCCAACCGCCCACTCTGTGTTCTTAAGTTGACAGCCCCGCAAAATGATATTTGATTGGCTGAGAGGATAACGGTGCCCTTTTAGCTCCATATTGCCCATGAACTCATAGATATTCCTGTTTGGCTGCTCACAAGTGATGAAACCAGATAATGTGGTACCTTCAAGTACAAGTCTATTAGTTTCCTGTCGAGCATACCTTGTTTTCAAGTTTGACTCCCCATCAAGATTCATTGTCTGAATGTAAGCTATGCCACTGGGTTCATTTGTTCCTAGCAATACAACATCACAAGGAATGGTCTCATCAGCACGGATCTTCACTACCTCACCAGGTTGAATCAATTTCCACCTTTTGGGACTGAATTCATCCAACTGCAGTACTAGTGCCTCCCGGTTATTCTCATTCCTGTCAGACCTGTGTCTTCGCCAATCCTCGTAACCATCTTTTACAGCAGTGACAGTAAGAACAAAAAGAAGAGGGAAAAGGGAAACTGTTCTGCCAAATACTGCAAGAGGAGGAAGCTGGTTTAAAGCAGCAATTGCCAGAAAATACAAATAAGCAACCCTGTGAAACTGAATGAAGAGGTTCTTGGGCAAAAAGTTAAGCAATGTGTATTTGCTTGTCCGGATCTCATTTCCAGAAAATTCAAACTTATCATTAGTTTTCTTTGGATCATTAATATGGATCAACCTCGGGTTATCATGGCGTACCATACTTTCTTCAAGCTGCATGCTTATCTGAAGGAACTTCTTAGACCTTTGAGATGGCTGGCATCTGTGCAAGTCTGGTGACTTAGAAGAAGCAGCAGAATCCGCAGGCCCCGAAATATCAGGAGCTTTCACATAGTGCTCTAGATCCAATGCACCACCCCATGAAACAAAGCGTTTTCGTTCTTTTGGGTGGCGTTTTTGGTGGAGTTCAGTCGAGTAAAATCCCTTTCTTTTTGTCTGGAAGGCAGAGTGCTCCAATAAATTCACTGAAGCAAATTCACCTTCAATTGCACTGAAATCTCCCTTCAACTCCTTCAGATTGTGCAAACTGCAACCTTGTGTCTCGGTAGAAACCGAAGAAGAGGTTGATGCACCACTACCGAAACACCGCAATGAGCAGATGTTCAAGGATGAGTGACGACGATGGCGCTTAGGTTTTGAAGTGGAAGATTGTTCAGACTGAAACAGCAATGGCTTGTCGGAAGACATAGAGAATCCACCAGCACAAACACATTGGAGAATAACATAACTAATCCCAAACGAGAACAATTGCTAAAACCCAACAAAATTCAACCAGAAAATTGACCCCCCAGAGTGTATCTCTGCCCCTCTCCTCTTCTCCCCAAAGGATAAGATTTCAGGAGAATATTTTACTACCCAAACCAACAAAATGCACTACGGGGAGGGCCAAGTAAATGCCTTACTTCTGAACCATTCAATTGAAAAACTTGTTAAAATCACCTCAAAATCAATTGCTACAGTATCAAATGTTCTGTAGCAACACTGTACTTCCCCCAAAAAAGCAATCTTCCAAAAAATCAAGATAACCCTAGCAGATATATGTGTCAAATTACTGTAGTTTTACCTCGACGGAGATAAACAGAATGATAGATCCGGATACCCCACAAAGCTATCAGAGATCAAATAGAAACGAAATGCCTACAAATGCATCATAGCTCCGGTACAAAAAGAGCAACCCTCCACAGCCTTCAAGATAAAAGCCAGAACTGCAAAATCAGAGAGAAAACAAGACACAAGAAGAAACAAAAACCAAAAAATTGAATCAGAAAATCATTGCCACATTGCCATCCACAACAATGCACCACATAAATGCCAACACATGATACAAAAAGACAGTGACAATAAAAGAGCCAGAGCCCTCACCTGTAGAAATTTTGAAAGCGGAGAGCGGGTGTGTCTATTTATGTTCTGGGAAAACGTGACGTGATGGAGGAAAAAAAATAATGAATGAATGCACTGAATACGAAATGATGGCAGTCGAAAATTGTCAGTTCTCAGATCTGCGATCCCTTCCTTTGTTTTTCGGCTTCTTCTCACTCGTTTCTGAATCGTGATCAGCTTTTTTCAATCTCTAATGTAATTACAAAAATCTGATTTGTTTGCTCAAAATTAACGGAATGTTGATTAAATTAAGAGTATAATTAGGGAAAAAACGCGCTGTTTCGGAATTGAAATCTGATTTGATGTTGATAGGGTTGAGGCTGGAATCGAGATCGAATGGAAAGCTCAAACAAGAGAGAGAAACAAAGAGCGAGAGGGACGAGTGGAATAGCACGATTATTGGCTTTTTATTTATTTTTTTTTTTTTTTTTGGCTTAATAAATTTAAATGTTTAATTAGTTTTTCCTTAACCTATCAGTATCAGTGTATCACTATGCATTTTCCACTTTTTTTTTCTACAAAAGGAAAAGAACCCCCCAAATCAACAAGAAACGTAAAAAAGATTTCCAATTATTTTTCAAGAAAATAACATTACGATTTTGCCCTTGAAAATTGGTTAACTTAGCTATATGGGTTTTGAATGAAGAATATTTATTGGGAAAAATAGTTTTTTTTGGCCTTATAATTTTGTCACAATTTAATTTTGGTCATGTAATTTACATACTTTTAAAAAATTTAGTCCTATTAATTTTTAAATTTTGACTTTTTGTCCTATAATTGACAGGAAAAAAATTAAAATAAATTAATGTCAAAAGGACCAAAAAATAAAAACTATGTAATTTATAGGAAATTAAAATGTAAAAGATAATAGAACCAAAATCAAAAAATGGTAAAGTTATATGACTTAAAAAACTTTTTCCCCAATATGACTTCTAAATTTTTTATTTTGAAAGAATACATTTTATGTATAATAAGAAAATATCAATTCCATTTAAATTATAACATGATTGCACGATTTGAACGTGAGATCTCGTTCTCACTAAAAGATGAATACTAATTAGTGTGCAGAAAATAAAGTACAACATATGGAGGTGTTTGATTCATGAGATTGAATTGATTAGATGTGATACGATTGAGTGAAATTGAGTAAAATTTGATTGATTGGACTGAATTTGTTTGAATCTAAAATATGGGTTTGGATTATAGAATTTGATTGAGGATTAAATGAGATATCTATTAAAATGTCATAAATACCTTAAATTTAATTGAAACAACCACACTTCATTCTTGTGAATCTATTCAAACAATTGAAGGACAATTAGCTAGGATGTATGGGTACTCGAAATTTTTGAATAATGCAAATTCCGGATCTTACGTGGATCTTTTTTTAGCGGATTGAGTGGATTTTTGATCTAAACATTTGAAAAGAATGTCCCAATTAAAAATATTAATAATAATTAATAAATTTTGGAATTTAAATTAAAGATGGGACATTACAATAATTTCGGCGTGTAACAATAACATTAGGATAGGGATACAAAATGGGATAAAATTTGTGTAATTTATTTTATTTTTTGCCTTGAAATAAATTTATTTTATATTAAATTAACCCAAATTAGCCCATAAACAATAAAAAAAATATTAACTTTATATTGCTCACACGGTCACATCACTATCAAACTATTAGTCAATTCATATATTTTATTACAATATTCATCTCAGTTTGATAATATATTTGTTTAGGTGTTAAAAAATTGCATAGGTTAAAAAGACACATATTTTTTTTAAACAAATTTGTGAAAATATTTATATATACAATAAAAATATAAAATAATTTGAAAAATTATAATCGTACTCAGGTTGTATCTTACCCAATTATTTTTAAAAATATGTGTCCCAATACCTGCACCGTATCGTACCCATATTGTCATACTCGTATCCGTGCAACCTAGACAATTAGTAATATTGTATTTGAGATATGTTCTATCTCACCTTTTATATGTGATTAACATATCTCTTCGTGGAGGTATTTAATATATTTTATACCCGGACTTGAAATATATCATGAGCTCTCATCCTATAAATTAAATAATAAATTAATTGAGATTAAAATTATAATCATGACATATCGAGAAGAATCCCGCGAAACCGAAGGGGCTTATGAATATTGCATTCGGATTTCAAAATGTGAAATGTCACTAAGAAAATAATTATATTGATATGCGCAAAAGTACCATTTTGTCCCAAGAACCACCACATTTTTTTCAATTTAAATTTAAAGTCCGATGACCCATTATAAGGTTTCGAATATAAAATTGCAGGAGTATAATATAAAATTAATAGGTAGCCTAAAATGCATAATTTTTTTTTATTTTTTAGGGGTACAAAACAAAGTGGGCCATGTCACCAAATAGGATTTGGGCCAAGAATAGAGTGAGAAGAAAGGCCCAAGTAGAGAGAGAGAGAAAAGAATAAGTGGTTGTACAATTTCATGAAAATATGATTCGATTCAAACAGTAATCTTCTTTCTTTCTCATGGTCTAACCAGTGTCAGGAAAAGAAAAAGAAACCCCATGACATGTCAGTGGTCCACCTTGGATTTCCGTGACACTTTTCATTTTTCCCCACTTCAATTATTTCATTGCTTATTTATTTGCAAAAAAAAAAAAAAATATGGTAAGAAATCATATTTACAGTATTTTGTTAATCTTGAAGACAGAGACTTGACAAATTTACAGAAAATTAATCAATTACATTAGCGTGACTGCAGTGGTAATTAATTAGGAGGAATTAAAGTTATTTCAGTGCAAAATAAAAAATGTATATATTGTACATTGATGTGATAAGAGAGAAGAGAAACTTATGTTCTTCTTCATTCTGGCTTCTTCCTCATGGGCTTTCATCCTTTTTTCCAGGTCTGTTTTCAGCTTTAATATAGGCCTAAGCATTTCAAAACTAGACAAAATTACTAGGGTTAATTGGATACACGTTGAATACACGATATAATAACACATGCATATATATATTTCACCATGCCAATTAATTTTCTCAATTAACTCTTATAATTTTTAAAATATTGCAATTTTAGTCTTACATTTTTAGAGTTCAAACTTTTTTCGCATGTATCATTATTCATCAGCTCCCATGATCCGTTGCAATTTCATGTAGCAATGGAACTAATGACTTAAATAGCGTATTTTAAAAAATACAGAAGTTAATTAAGAAACTAATTTTACTATTCACTTGGTATATTTACCTTGTTCACTTGATCTTGCCTCATCTTCTTCTCTTCTTCCTTATCTCTCAATGATCGAATCCTGGATATCCTCTACAAGTAATATTAACATTTAATATATAATCAAATGCAAGTTTTTCTTTGTGTGATTCAAAATTAAGATCCAAGCTAATTTTACCATGCAAGCCAATTTGATCTCCTTGAGTCGAATACAATCGATCGACCTCGATTTCGAGCTGCTTCTGATCCTCGCCTCGATTACCAATCTTCTTCATTTCCAAATCCAGCATTCGCCCCCTTTCGATTAACATCCTCTCGTTGTTGTCTTTCTCGTTTCTTAATCTCTCGGCCTTCTCTGTTTGAAAAGATTCGTACTTTTCAATTGAGTAGAAATTAGGAGGGATGTTCTCTTTGTTAGAGTAATCCAACCATGAAATCTCGACACAATCTGCAGATTTTATCACGCGGTTTGGTGCAACGGTTGATGGATTCTTCGGCTCCAGGGGTACCCGGCCGCCTTTGGGGCGGCGGATCAGGTGGTGGCCGGAGAGTGGCGGCTGAGCTGCCAGCATTTTGGTTTGAAATTTTTGTGGTTTCTTTTTGGTATTGTTTGTTATAAAGAAGTTGTTTTAGAGGGAGTGGGTTTGAAATTTGAAAGAAGTGGCCGGACTAACGGCTACTGTTTATGATTTTAATTACTTTATTATGCTAATCATGTATTCTATAATCAAATATAGTGGTTTAATTGTGAATTGTGTTGGTGGAAAGTGGTTTAATTGGATTGGAGAATTTTCTCTCAGATTCTGAAGATGTGAAATTGTTACTTTAATTTGAGGAACTGGATAATAATTGAAGTTACCTATTACTCGTTTTCTTAAAATATTTCGATATTGGACAATTCACATGTGACTGCAATGCATGCCACGTTATTGACATGCTAACTCTTAAAATCAGCATAATTAATGAATGTGTTTTCATGGATTCAGAATCCATAATACAAACCATTCCATCAAAGTCAACCCCTTAGAATTTTGCAGCTTGAGTTCCAAAAAAGAAGATGAAGAATGTAAAGACTGAACATATATATATACAGCATAGCTTTCAGATTATAAAAAATCCATTGGAAGCTCCCAATCATCTAACGATTTTCTTTTCTTCGGGCGGGATTTTCATCTTCTCCGCTGCTTCCCTGCATAATCCTGACGTCCATTCACATCTAATCGTTCTTCAAACTCATTGCCTGCATTCTGGCTGCCCCAAAACCCCTAATTAGAGCAGTTAAGAAGAATTAGTGCCAGAAATCACTGCCCAAGATTTCATTTTTTCATAAAACTAGTTTGTGATCATACAGCATGACTCCACCTAGTCAGAGATCAAAGTACCTTCGTAAGCCTCTGTATATGAATCACTTACAACAACCGTATCAGCAAAGACTTCCACCACATCATCCACGAACAGGGCGTATGTGCTTACCTGAAATATGAATCACAAGCTACAAGAAAGGCGACGAAACATGCATAATTGTTTCTTGAGTAATACTTTATGAACTTGGTTCACACTTCACATGACTCCATCCCACTTTTGGTTCATTCACAAAATACGTGAAACAAACACTTGTATATATGATCCATCATATAAGTTTTTATCTTGTTTCTTATCTTAAATCAGGGAACTTGGAGTTTTACTTATTGTCTTAAGGATATAACATACCAAACTCGAGGGGATGATGGAAATTCCAAATGAATCAAGCTCAAGGGATTCCACCATGCTTGAATTGATATTAAATGTGTAACCACACACCTAAGAGCAAAACAATAATGAAATATTAAAGACAATACGACTTATATATTGACGGGCTGGAGAATAAGATGTGCACCTTGCCAATACATCGATGCCTTGGTGTTACAACAGTGTACCCTACCTAACAAAGGATTCATTAGTAAGGGTCATAAGAGTTCAGTTTGTTTTTTTTTAGTGAGAATTATGTCAAATACTAAATATAAATCAAGCAGCAGGACATACCAATGTCTCCAGTCCAACCAATTTAAGATCATCTCCAATCACATTCTCGTCCCGTACAAGTATAACATCTCCCACCTAGAACAAACACGACATCTATAAAGTCAAATTACTATCGTAAGTACCAACATCCACACAAAAAGTCGAACCAGGAAAAACATCAGACATCACTGAATGTCGTATAGAAAGGCGTACTTAAGTAGTCCGTCTGGAGGTAAAATTAACAGAACTACGAGCAATACTTTTGATGCCCAGAAAATACTTCTTGTTTATCATCACACAAATCCATTACCCTTTCCATCATTGTCGGTGGCGAAAATGAGGATTGCATCATATAGGGAAGCAAGATATGCTAAGTTCTATTGTTAAAAGTATATTTGCAATATAAAAGATAAATTTCATATTCTACATTTCTACGTACATTCAAGAACATACCTGTGTGATCTCCTTCAAAAGAAACAAATCAGAGTCTCCAGAAAGTAAGTTTGGCTTCACTTCCACAATTATCACACCCCACTGGGAATTCAAAAGAAAAAGTACTTTTAATCCAAAACTTTTGTAAATGAAGCTTTCTTTGAGCCTAAAATGCATATCAATTCCCAAAAAATTGGAAATCTGACTCACGGAATTAGTGTCGACCCAAAGCTGAGAAACGAACCCTAAACTAAGAGCAGATCGAATGCTAATAACTTGCTTCGCCATAATATTTGATCTCCTCAACATTTGTCTCCTGATCTTCGCCGCATCAATTGTGCCTCCGTAGATGCGCCTTTCTACTTCCTTCAATTTGGAATCGATTTCTCGTGGTTTCGCAATGTAATCGTCTTTCATCAATTCATTATCTTTGTTTCGATCCCTAAATTTGAAAATATCACTAACGCTCAAATCCTCAGCTGCTTCATCATCGATCCCACCTTTTGCCGTTTCCAATTCATCGTTTTTGCCAAAATCCCCAAAATCTAGGTCTTCATACTCGTGTTCATCTGAAGGGTATGGAATCGCATCACTAAATCGAGCAGAGTTTGTACTAATTAAACTCCATTTAGACTCAAGAACGCTGAATCTCACATATTTGGGCAGTTTGAAAGAATTTGAAAACCCAAAATTGGAAAAGGATCAAATAAGCCTTTAAATTTATCTCACGGGATCAAGTAAACCCTTAAACATTATTTTTGTTCATTTAAACCATTTTTCTATGATAAAATGGGTGCAAAAGTAGCAAAAAACTTTATCACAAAGGATTGAATAAAGTTCTTGATCTATTATTTTATTCATCTAAACCTTTATCTCTTTTAACTCAATTTGGATCAAATAAATCATTTTTTTCTTCATCTAAAAATCAAAGCAAGCAGCAGGACATATTTTTTTCCAACCAATTTATTATATATCAATATTAAATTTTGAATAAATGATAATTTAAATATCTCATGCATATAATATTATACCAACAAAAAAAAATACTTGTATATTATATATTTGGATGTCACTGAATGTAGAAAAGAATAAAATTAAAAAGGTTTGTTTTTTAAATAAAATATTTTTAAAAAATATATAAAGTATTTTCCGTGATTTAAGTTTCGTTATTAAAATACATTGGGTTGATCAATTAAGCTCAAGAGTGATGAATATCTATTAATTTTTTGTAAAAAATTAATTGAATATAAAAATTTAATTGAATTAATCAATCTATTATACATTGTACATTTTAATTTCTTCATGATTTTAAACAAAAATAATGATATCAAAAAAAAAGTTAATCACTCTAATATGTATATCACGTAAGGCCTAAAAATTTTAGCGTTGATTTTAATTTTTTATTTAGAGAAAAGTATTGTTTTAATTTTTTTTTATTCTCAAATTCATGAAACAACCAGAAAAAAAAATATTTTCAAAATTATATTGTATGAATAAGATATTTAAAATATCATTTACTCACAAATATAAAAAATTAATTTATAATAAAGAATTAAAAAAAATGGCCTACATGTTTAATTTTTAGAAAAATAAGAATTTATTTCATCCAAGTTCTTTCATCAATTCATTAGAGTTTAGATGAATAAAAAAAAAATAATTTAACGGAGTTATTTGATCCATGGTGGATAAGTAGAGGCTTATTTAACGTTTTTTGCCAAAAAAAAAAAATGAGTTTAAATGAAAAAAAAAATAATTTAAGCATCACTAATTTAGTTTGCTTGATCTTGGGGATAAATTAAAGAACGCTGAATTCACGTATTTGGGTAGTTTTTTTCCTTTCGTATTCTTAATTTGCATAGCGGAGGCAAATTGAAAGATGGAAGGCGGCAATCATACATAGCGAAAAAATGGAAAAAACACAAAGACAGAGAAAGGGTAAATAAAGCTTTATTATCCATTATAATTGCAGTAAAAATGTAAAATTGAGGTGCGTGTTGTTTCCATTTACTCCACATATCTATCGCTAAGGATAATCCTTTAATTGACGCGTGGAACAAATCCCTCTGCACGCTTTCCACCAAAAGCAAAAAAAACCCAGCTCGCGCCAAACAATACCCCTCATTGGTTTCAATTCATGGCTTCTTTTCTCTCTTCAACTGCACCTACATTTCTTCAAGATTCGAAACCCATCAAATTCCCTCTTTACAGAAAGAATTCCGTCAAGTGCAACGCATTCTTGAATGACATTTCCGAAACTCTGCTGAAAACCTCCCTTCATCTGGACCAATCGTTGCTGGAATCCCCTGCTATCCAGCAGTTTCAGGAACTCCCAGAATTTCAGAGATGGGGTTTGTTGGTTTTTGGTGGGGTTTCCTGGATTTACTTGACTGCTAGGCCTGGGGTGCTGATTGGCGCCATTGATTCGTATATTTTTGCACCTCTGCAATTGGGGTTTGATACTTTGATTGGAAGGAGGAGTTTGAAGAGGAGCAATTTCTTGGTTGGTGATAGATTGGGTGAAGGGTCGTTTGGCGTTGTTTATTCTGGAGTTGTTGTGCCCAAGAATGCGAGTTTGGATGAAAGTATTCAGAGCAAAGGAAGCAGAAAAGCTCGGCAAATTGATGACAGGTTTAAAGAAAAAGTGATTCTCAAGAAGGTAGATAGTTTGGCAAAGTCAGTATTAGTGTTTTCACTGAACAGTATTACTTGTTTTTACTTAACAGTATTAGTTGTTTTCACTGAACAATATTAGCTGTTTTCAGTGAAGTACTACACTGATTGTCAATATTAGACTTATGAGTGATTTTCATGGAACAATATTACTTATTTATATTGAACCGTATTGGTTGCACAAGTAGTTTTCATCATAACCAGTTATTGATATTTTGCTTATGTACACTGTGTGATTGCCTTCTTGATTGTCATAATTGATAGAATTAGGCACTTAATCAAGTGTTGTTTGAACAGAATATCATGTGATGGATTCTTGATTCAGGTAAAAATCGGAGTTCAGGGGGCCGTAGAATGCGGGGATTTTGAAGAGTGGTTCAATTACAGGCTATCAAGAGCAGCTCCTGATACTTGTGCAGAATTTCTTGGAACTTTTATTGCAGATAAAACCAATAGTTTATTCACAAAGGGTGAGAAATGGCTTGTATGGAAATACGAGGTACTACTTCATTTATGGGATTCTTGTGTTTGAATCATTCTGATATTCATGGGGTCATAAGGTTAATTCTCATGCAGGGAGACTTGGACTTAGCCGATTACCTGAAAGATCGAAACTTTCCTTTGAATTTAGAGTCGTTGATGTTTGGACGTGTTTTGCAAGGCCTAGATTCCATCAAGCGTAATGCATTGATAATCAAACAAGTCATGCGTCAGATTATTACTTCCCTCAAGAAAATCCACAACACAGGAATAGTTCACCGGGATGTTAAGCCGTCTAACTTGGTAGTCACCAAGAAGGGTCAAATCAAACTCATTGACTTTGGAGCAGCCACAGATCTCCGTATAGGCAAAAACTACATCCCTAATCGTGGATTGCTCGACCCTGACTTTTGTCCACCTGAACTTTACGTGATGCCTGAGGAAACACCGAATCCACCACCTGAGCCTATTGCTGCCTTTCTTTCTCCAATCTTGTGGCAGGTACAATAGTTGAAACTTAAATGAGAATTAACACATTTGACTGGTGCAATTTTGATTAAAAATAATTTGCAAATCATGGAAAAAAGTGGTCGAAAAGTATTAGTTCATGTGATGGAAAGACTCAGCTCATACAGTGAAAAGTATTTGTTGTATATTTGAAAATGTACTAATACTGCTAAGGCTACAAACTAATACTTTCTTTTGTATGGACTGATATTTTTCTTCATATGAGCTAAACTTGTCATTATATAATTTCAGTGTTCTGTAAATGACTAAAATTTATGACAAAATTGAGTCAAAATTACATCAATTGCACGGTGCAAGGAAGATTTTGCCAATGAAAAATGTGATATTTTTTACATTAGTTGCTGATAAAATTCCTAACAGATGACTTTTTCCATTGTTGCAGCTGAATAGTCCTGATCTTTTCGACATGTATTCAGCTGGAATAGTATTACTGCAAATGGCTGTACCAAGCTTAAGGTCTACAGCAGGACTAAAGAATTTTAATATAGAACTGAAGACCGTTGGTTATGATTTGAATCGATGGAGAGAGAGAACTCGGCTGAGGCCGGATCTCAGTATTCTTGATCTCGATTCTGGTAGAGGATGGGATTTGGCTACAAAACTCATCTCGGAGAGAGGTAACTTAAGAAAGGGACGATTATCTGCTGCAGCTGCTTTGAGGCACCCTTACTTCTTACTAGGTGGGGATCAAGCTGCTGCTGTTATCTCCAAATTCAGTTTAAACAAGGAATGAAATGAGTATGATGCTTATTTAATGGCCTTTTTCTACTAATTTTTATATTTTCTTCAATTTTTCTTGAAGTTATAGTTGATATGATAATGTGCTCTCTATTTCATTTCAGTTAGATCATATCAGATAGGTTTATCTGAGAAGAAATTCAGAACCATGGTATTGTTGGCCATCTTTCACTATGAAAGCATGTAAATTGACACAGCATATTCAATATTGAAAAGCAATAAAATCCATTATATCGAAAGTGTAGCAAATTTGAATCATAGTTCGTCGTGATGGAGCAGGTTACATCCCCATTTTCTAGAACAGGCAACCTTTAAATTGGTAGAGTGAGTAGATATGATATTTGTGATAGATGCGTTTCTTAGGGAGAAAAACTGCGTACCCGTCGTCCATATACTCTGTACCTTCCGGAAACAGCTGCCACAAGAGGCTACCGCCTCCGCTGCCTCCTTTCTTCGTAGAATTGAGGATTTTCCCGTAGACAGTATTTATGAAGGTGTGGCGGTACGTATCACTATAGCCCCGATCTTTAGTGGACACCCCAAACTCTGAAAACAGGACAGGCATTCCTAGGATGTTTTCACAGTCATCAATGTGGGATTGCATCCATGATTCTGTGAACTCGATGCTTTCATCGGAAATGGTTGAGAAAACCTGAACAAATATCAGTTGCTAGTTAGACCTTACTGTTGAGAGATGGGTGGTGGTGGGCAGGGGGGTTTACCAATCGGGATAGATGTGAACAGAAGCAAAATCGACCCCCAAGACTTGATGATTACGAATGAAGTCCGTTCCAACTTGTTGATAATAAGTGTTGGGGTTGCATTGAACTTTATTAGGTGTGGAAGGACCGTAGAAACCTTCGAGTCCAATCTCCAGTAAGTGCTTTGGGTCAATGCTTTTCACGTAGGCTGCCATTTCTTGTATCCAATTCTGCAACTTATCTCCAGATGGATCCGATTCACATCGGGGCTCGTTCATCAGCTCCCAAGCGAAAATAGTAGGGTCGTCCTTGTAAGTTACATTTGTTACAGTATTCTCTCTGTTTAGCACCGTCTGCACGAGCCAAATGTAGAGATTATACGAGGCAACAGGACACAGAATAATCTTAGTTTTCGTAGAAATACGAGGTGCATTACATAAACATGAGCCTTGTAATAACGTCTGATGGTTGGATCAGAAAAGAAATCATCATCACAGCTCAAATTGAGGCCATTATCTTTACCCCATTTCACATACTGTGTTTTCCCACCATAAGGTTCCCAGTTGTTAACCAAGGATAGGATAAGCCTTATCTTATACTTCCTTGCTTCACTTATCACAAAATCCAATCCCTGCAACCAAACAAGTCACTATCAATGATATAGTACTTTCTCAACAATGAAGATGGCCATAGCCCTATACCTTGAAAACCTCTTCATCATAAACGGAAGGCGATTTCTGTAAGGCTCGGTACTGACCATCGTTGAAAGCCCAAGTCCTGCAAACTGATAGGTTCAGAGCCGATGCTTGTTCAAATAACTCGGTAACTTTTCCCCTGGTTGACTCGTCCGCAGCAAAGGCCATTAGCCAGTAGGTGTTGAACCCGTTCATGTACAATGGTTGGTTGTTGAGCGTGAATTGGGTGCCGTTTCTCTGCACCATGGACCATGGGCCTTCTGCGTCATCAAGATCATGAATCCTGCTATCAAGTGCATCATTTGTATCACAATGTGATGATTATTTGTATGGTGAATCGACTATAGATAATGCACCTGATGTACTTTTACGAGTACATGTTGAACCTGAGTTTGTGTATATTGACAGTCATTTGGCAAAGTCTTGGTAAACCAGTTTTATCGTGCAACCGATTTGCATTTCGTGAGAATTTATAAATAGTATTAGTTGTTTCATTTAAAGGTATAAGGTTGATAGTATTAGTTGTTTCACTCAAAAGATTAGTTGTTTACTATACGATGATAATTGTGTATCAGTAGAACTGATGTAAAAAACCAGTTTTATCGTGTAACCGATTTGCATTTTGTGAGAATTTATAAATAGTATTAGCTGATTCATTTAAAGGTATTAGGTTGATAGTATTTATTGTTTCAATCCAAAGATTAGTCGTTTCCTATACAATGATAGTTGTGTATCGGTAAAACTGTTTTACATTTGACCAACTTTTGTTCATTTTATACATGTGAAATATGATGATTATATAGGATTATAGCCATTATATGTATAATAACAGCAATAAATCATCTTCTACTTTAGCCAATATCCAGATAATGATGTTTTTATCTTAGAAAAGAAACCCACAAAACGCCAATTTGACATTTGACAGCAAAACAGGCAAGAATAAAATGGAAAAGATATAAAGTTTTAAAAGCACCTTAGAGCATGAGCCATGAATATATGTAATAGTTTCTTCCACAATGAAGTTCCAAATCTTTTGTGTTTGAACTGATCCCCACACCAGGAAAAACTGTTCATCGTTGTGGGATATCTGCAGAAAAAATCGAATTAAAAGTCCAGCTAAATCATAAACAAATTATATATAGAGGGAAAAGATAAGTTCAAGATTTATTTCAGTTGAATTTTGATGAATGGTGACGACTGCAATGCAATACGAACAAAACAAACCGACGTAATTTCTTAATTTTCGTTGGTTTTCACATTAATAAATAATATATGGACTTTTATTTTGAAATTGGTGATTCATCCAAGCTTAACAACTCCAAAAAAAAAAGGATTATTCTATTTCTATTGACTAATATAATAAACAACATTGACAAGATATTAATAATTTTGTATTGATTTAGGCCACTTGAGTGGAACAATGTTAAAAAATTATTTAAGTGGTTGTATTTATCAATTATCTGGGAGTTCATTGTTGGGTTATGAAGCCTAATCGACTGCTTCAAGCCTCAACTTTTCGGTGATCCAACTCGCCAAAGAGCCTTTAGGGTTTTGACTCAATTTCGCTTATAAATCCTATCTAATTTATTATATTTGTGATCACCGAAATATTAATAAATCTCCTGACTTGGTAGTTATTACTAACTTAGTTGTATTTATCAATTTCTTTATAATTGCCCACAATCAGTTGACACCCCAAAGCCCACATGAATATTCAGTTGTATCCACAAGGTTAGGTCATAACGCAATAAGTGGGCTAAGCCCATTAGGGGTTTTGAATCATCCGGCTTGCGCCTACTTATGTTGCATTGGGCCTTTCTTGAGTTTGAGGCACGAATAGTTCCACTTTAATTTCAAGCCCACATATAAATATTGGAGTACAATTTTTTTTTTTGAAAACAAATATTGGAGTACAAGTTAATTAAGTGAATCGAACTGAAATTTAAAATTTGAAGAAGTGAAAAACAAGAACCGAGTCAAAGAGCACTTAAATTGTGAAACTGATTTCATATTTACAAATTTGACCATTCAATTATCGCAAATAATATTATTTAATAATATAAATTATATGCTTCACTTATCAATAGTAACATTTTTATAATATAAATCTAACTCTTTGGTATCACGAGTAATGCATTTTATGTGGTAATAAATCTTACCATTTAGTATCAACAACTAATAACATTTAATAATATAAGTCATATCTCTTAATCAATTTCATATATTATTTGTACGAAATTTATTCACTCTATACTTTGACGAGTTAGAATAGTCCATAGTCATCCAAATTGATTTTTTAAATTTTTAAATTTCTCCCTTCAAAAAAATAATTTGAATTTTAAAAAATTTGATTGGATTTGTAAATCAAGTAATGAACACCTCTTTACACCGAATAATCATACTTACTAGATTTTCTAAATACTATATTTAATTTTGTATAATATTCTTTCTTCAATTAGATTCATAGTTACTTTTTCTTTTTCCACAGTTTGAGTGATTTCATGCTATGTTTTAAAAGTAGAAGCGAATGTTGGGCCGGACTGCCTTAGCGCTTGCAGTCCGACCAATCTAACTATTTTTAAAGCAGTTGAGGCGATATGACATCATAATTACATAATATATAATTAAATATATAAATTATATATATATATATTTATTATTAATTGAACGTTACAATTCTTACATCCTAAATTAATTAATTAAATCTTCAGCCCATCAATTTAATAGACCAATCTAATTACAAAATATTTAGGCCCGTACTGGGAAGAAGCCCAAAAAGAAATAACATTAATGTTAGTGAATTTAGGGCCCCTTGGTTGGGGTAATGGGAGTGGGTAATGTAAATCACTTCTATTGATGTTTTTTGATAGTTTTGATACACAAATAATTAGAATAGAAGTAAACAATTGATTATCTTTACTCACTCAACTCACCTCACATGATACTCATTATTGATGTTAGTATAAGCAATAACAATGCAATCAATAACTCTTAGTGATTGACCCATCAATGATACACATTACCATTCTCTAGTCATACCAAACGGACCCTTAAAAATTCAAAACCATACTTGTCAATACCTCCGCTCCGCCTCCCTCAATTCCCAAAGCAGTCAAATGGGTCTGAAGGACTATCAGTGTATCCCTTTCTTCGGCCCCCCAACTTCCGAACGTCTCGTAGTCAAGACGTGTTAGCAAATCCCACAGATGGAAGAGTCCGGCGTCACCGCCACGAGTCCGCCGTCAAGCCGAGGCGATAGTGCCTACAGCGGCCGATCAAATTCACAAAATTGCAAAAAGTTTCAAGACCTTTTTTTTAAATTACAGTCGAACCGACCGAGCGACCGGTTCAACCGATCACCAGTTCGCAGCGCTTTTCGCCATTTCGAGCAGTTCGTGGCCGAGTCGTTCGTTGAGCGGTCCAACATTTCAAAGCGATTTGAATACGTGGGCACCATACAATGTGGTTCATAACCCGAGTGCAAAGTCGGAGCGACCCAAGGATTCGGGTCGGATCACTACGCTGTGACCCATTAAACTTTATGCGCCGAATTAAATTGGGCCCACCACCCGCCCACGAACGTGAGTGCCTTCTTCTATGGGCCCCATTGCACAACTCACACTTACCTAAGTTCACACCTTTTACACAAATATAATTATCATTTTTTTCGTGTTTAAATAATATTAAAAAATGATATTCTGAGAGAAGACAAAACCGCGTTAACCAAAAGTGGGCCCCCTCGGCCTCTCTTGTATTTTGACGCGTTCAATTAACCTAAAATCCTAAATCAATTTGATTCCTCATTTAACATAAAAAAGGAATTCTAAAGAACAAAAACCAAATTGATAGCTTTTGCATTCTATTATTGGTAATTTGGTATAACGTCCAAATAAAATTTTCATAATATCTTTTTTTTTTTTGAAAGGAAAATTTTCATAATATCAATAAAATCATTGAAGGTGGATTAATTTTTGGTTGCTGCAGAGGTTATACTTTCATTGAACGTAGATTCATGCACTTTTATATTTTATCCTTCATTTATATTGTAATGTCTGGATGAATTTTATGATTTAAATGAACAATAAAATAGATATTTTATTTCTATTATAATATATCTTACATATGTGTATTGTCACATGTATTCAAAAAAAAATTGTCAAGCTTTTCTTATATAAAATAATGAAAAGGAACTTAATGTTAATAATATATCTTATCATCCATTCATCAAATTTATATAAAATTTATAAATAAAGAAAATGTTAGGTCTTGTAGATGACTTGAGTAAGAGTCAAGACTTATAGTGGATTTTAGAAGCGTCTTGAACTTGTTATCTTAAAAAAATCGATTTATTTACACGAAAAATCTGCAATTTGTTAATATGTAACTTAACATATTTGGAATAATTCTGCGTTCGTTTTTTGTATATACAGACATTTAAAATCTTGACTATAAGTAAAGATACAAGTCTTATTCAAGACACGAGAGACAATAATTTAAAAAAAAAATATAACCAACACAAACTCATATCATTGGCTTTTTTTTTTTATTTATTTTTTTTTTTTGCAATTTACATAAAGGGATTAAGTTTTTTAGGGCCCAATAACTTTCACTCGATTTGAATTTAGTCCCGTACGTTTGGAAATCTTATATATATCCTGTATGTTTCAACTTTTTTTGAGTTTGGTCTCGAAAAATCAAATTTGGTGCCGATTTTAACATTTAACCTTTCACAATTGAAAAATTATTTTCATTTATGTTTATTTTTTCATTGCCACGTGTGTATATACTATTTATTTTAATATTTTTTAAAATTAATTTAAGTCAAAGGTGGGGCAGGTTTCGGGTTTTCAGTCTGGGTTGGTTTTATGGTTTCGGGTCAAAAAAAAAAAAAAAATCAAGAAAATTACCATGTCGGGTCGGGTTTAGGGTTAGGGTCGACCCAACCAATAAAAAACTAAATTCATCACCCAAATCACCATTTTCGATGTGCTGCTGCTAGATCTGGTAACACCTCATGAATAACACCATATCTTAAGCAATTCAACAATAACACCAGATCTCAATAAGAATAAACACACAACAAAACATGGGCAAAATTTTCCTAATCTTAACCACATTCACATCCTCTTTCACTTGTATATATAATCGAAGCATCAACAATCAACACACACAACAAAATCTCATTCTTTTAATCTGAACAGCTAAATCACAGCAGCTAAATCGCGGTGCAGCTGCAGCAGTTCTAATTCCTTCACCAATTTAATTAAACTCTGCAAAAATCTCTAACAAAAATTCGTCCAAAACCATCCCTCAATAATGCAGCGACCCATCTGGCTAAAAATCAGAAAAGAATCAGAATCAGGCACAAAGCCCATCCTATCAAACTTCTACCACTCCACAATTCAGTCACACACTTCGCCAGAAAAAGCGCCACGCACTCAACGCCGTTTTCTCAAAAGCTCTAATCGAAGACAGAGAAATTCAGATCGCAATTAGAGATGACCTAATGGCCGTCAAGGACCGCGATCCCGCCTGCCTAATGGCCGTCAAGGACCGCGATCCCGCCTGCCTGGGTTACACCCACTGCTTTCACAATTTCAAATCATCCACCAAGGTTCAATTCCTCGGTCAATTGAACCATCTGGTCAACGGCAGCGAGTCAGGAAGCAGCAGTGGACATTTGGCCCGCAGCCGTCGCAACGGCAGCGGTGGAATCTTCAATTGAAACGAAGGTTGAGAGAGTAGAGAAAATCAAGAGCATATCATCGGCGTCGGAGTTGTTGCCTAGCGACTGCAGGATCCGATGTGGGGTGATTTTTCCGGGTTGATTGGAGGCTACAGTGAGGTGCTTCAAATGGGATGGTTGAGGGGAAGGGGAGAGAGAGGAGGGATGCAGTGAGAGAGATAGGGGCAAAAAATGGAGGAGGAGAGGAGCGACAGCTGGCTGGAAGATGAGAAGGCGGCGTCCGGCGGAGAAAATATGGTGAGAGTTAAACATGAATACACACATATTTGGGTTGAGAGATGAATTGATGTTTGTTCAGGGTGAAGTGATCGACCCGACATTAATAAAAAAAAAAATTATGACCCGGTACCCGTAAAACCCACCCCAACCCGACCCGGTTCATTTTTTTTTTGAATAAGTGAATAATGAAAAGATATACACACGTGGCGGTTGAAAATAAAAAAAGAAATGAATAGAAATTCCAACTGGGCACTGACCGATTGACCAATCGGTTTGACCGATTTTCGGGACCAAACTCAAAAAAAGTTAAAACATACAGGATATATATAAGATTCTCAAATATACGGGATTAAATTCAAATCGAGTGAAAGTTATTGGTCCCTAAAAAACTTAATCATTTACATAAATTTAATGGTATAAGTAGTGAAGTGACTAAACATGTCATTCACCTAATTTTATAATATTAAATTCCCTATCATACGTAAAAACTCATATAATTTTATACTAATATTTATTGTCGTTTTATACGGTTTGAGAATGATATTAGTATTAAGTATTATTGAGGGGTTAATCGCTATAAAATTATTAATTATATTGTTATTATTTTATTAGAAAATTAATAATGAACAATGTGAGAGGAAAGTTGAATGAGAGTGAAGTTAGACAATGAAATTAAAAATAGTGTAATCAATTACTTATTTTTATTTTCATTATGTGTATATCAAAATTGTCAAGCAGTATTAGTGAAAATGATTTCTGTTACTTTCTTTTATTGCCCCAACCAAACGGATGTTAATTCCTTCTTATATATAAAAATTCATTATAATTTGGTAATATTTAATTACTTATGATAGGTAAAATCTCATGTGGTTTTGCAGTATTTAATGTTGAGAATTAAAGCAAGCAATTATAAGAGAAAATAATGGAAACAACGAATTAAGGAACAAATAATTTGGTTCTGGGTTAAATCATCGACGACTACATGGGGGGCATTACCAAGCCGGGAGAGATCTACTATATCGTATAAGATAGTGCAAGTAGTCAAGAAGATAATCTGATAGAGTCGGGGGTATTTATAATAAAACCTACGTTTGGCCCATCCCCGGCGAAACCCCAGAAGATTAAACCGGGCCTCACAGACGGGCCTCCCGGAACCGCCTC
The DNA here is from genome assembly GCA_037126765.1 of Stenogyne calaminthoides. Classification (NCBI taxonomy): domain Eukaryota; kingdom Viridiplantae; phylum Streptophyta; class Magnoliopsida; order Lamiales; family Lamiaceae; genus Stenogyne; species Stenogyne calaminthoides. The sequence continues at coordinate 65,196 of JBBCBC010000089.1, forward strand.
GACCTGACCATTTAGGTCTTTATTTCGCTTCGACAAGAACCTTGCTCGAGCGCTTCTCACCGCCAAGAAAGGGAGCGCTCGACCGAAGACACACCGCTCGACCTCGAAAACTGGTCGAAGACTTCTCGCCTCGCATCCCTGCTTTCACTCGGGCCCATAACCCAACAATCCCCACCTGTAGAGCGAAGGCCCGAGATCGACATGGAGCGGAAGTGCGACCTCAACTAGGTCGAACGTCTTTGTCCCTGGAATTCATTTTTGCAACGTCTTATCTCCTTGACTCATTCCAACGTCTTTGTCCTCCCCGACTCATTCAACGCTCTTGTCATCCCCTAACTCATTCCGAACGTCTTGTCCTCCCTGGACTCATTCCACAACTCAGACTCCAACAATCCCAACAATCTTCCACCCGAGACCGACTCCAATCGAACTTTCGTCTTCCCAATCTCTCATCCAACCGACATAACGATCTCAAAGAACGCGATGTCAACGCCCATCTTGATCTTGCATCCAACCCGATATAACGATCTCGACCGCCACGCGGTCAACGCCCATCTTGATCTTGCATCCAACCACCTACTCCAAGCAACGCCCCATACTCCGCGGAATCGCATCAACCCCTCTCGACTGGGGCTTTGGTCGAGCGGTTTGCATTCGACCAACCGCCTTTGCTCGAAAGCGCCTTATGCGTTCTCGGGACGTTGGTGGTTGTGCCCGACCAAGATACCGAACGACAACCAAAATCCGTTCCACCAAGCTTTCTCAACAGCGATTTCCCTTCACCACTATAATTGCTCCCACCGGATCCTTGAGTCCGATGCTCGATCTGGGTTGTTGGGAATTAAAGCAAGCAATTATGGGAGAAAATAATGGAAAAACAAATTAATTAAGAAACAAACAATTTGGTTACTGGGTTTGTCCTAACCGACTACATCCTGGGCACTACCAAGTCAGGAGAAATCTACTATATCGTATAAGATAGTGCAAGTAGTGCAAGATACAATAAGGGAGTCAGGGGGTATTTATAATAGAAACCTAGGTTTGGTCCATCCTGACCGAAACCCTAGAAAATGAAACTGGGCCTCCGCGTACAGGCCTCTGAACCGCTCGACCTCAAATTTAGGTCGAGCGGTTCTGCTCGACAAGAACCTTGCTCGAGCGCCTTCTCATCAAGAAGGGGAGCTCTCGACCGAGCACACCTGCTCGACCTCGAGCACTGGTCGAGCGCCTCCCGCTCCCTGCATCCCCATTTCACTCATGCTCCATAACCCAACATTTAATTCATTACCATATTCAACAAACTCGAAAGTCGAAACAGTCCAAACCTTAATGTGAAATGCTTCCTTTCACAATATTTTATCCTAATAACAAATTCAAAATAATTAAAAACACATATTGGAAAATTACCGACCAAAGAAAAAACAAAAAAAAAAGTAGAAAACTCGCTTGGAGGTAGCTGCTTCTTTGAATTGAGACTTTCACAAATACCCCCATTAAATCACTTTTTTAAATAAATACAGCTAGAAATGATAAAGATACAACTGAAATTGCCGAATTTATTTCATTTCAAATGTATTATATATAATGGTTTATACTTCTAAATTGAATATATGAGCAGATGGCATTTCAGATATTTAATTAATCCCGTAACAAGACTACTAATTATTCATTACTGCGCTAATCTATCTAAGATTATTTTTGTCCACCATTGTCTCTTTTTCTATTGACTCTTTGCGGAATATAAAAGCCGTTCATTAACTGCTCTTCCTAATTTCTGCAAATCATCAAATCTCTCTCTCCAAACTCAGTCTTTCTTCAACACCAGCTTCTTCTTCAGATTTTCTCTGCTGATTTTGAGTTAATTCCCGATATTAGCTCGTTTTCTCTTTCGGCAGCTTCTAAATGTCCTGAAAGCTTGCAATTTTGGTGTTCAGCTGCTGGAATTTCAGGTAATTTTGCTTCTGTGTTCTCTTCTTCGTGTTTGAATTGCTATGAGTTTTTGTATTTCCTCGATTTCTAGGCTTTTTGAGCTGGTTTTATGTGGATCTGGAATTTTGTGCTTCCTTTTAGTAAAATTAATTTTAATTTGGGGGTGTTCTATTGGATGTGGTTCTTAGCTTCTTCAGATCTTCAAAATTGGCGCAGTGTATAATGCTTAGGCGGTGCATTTATCCTTTTTATGTTGATTAATATTTCAATTATATGCTTAGGTTTGTTCTTGTGTCTGAGCAATTACATATTTGTTCTTGTGATTTATCTAGGGTTCAGGAAATTGATATAGTTTAATTTGTTGTTTCCAGAAATTTGGTGGCTTTTAGTAGGGGATTCTATCTGTAATCTATGAAGAAAAGCAGTAAGCTTGGGATCGCATGGTCTCTTGCTTTTCTGTTGCTAGTTCTTGTGCTTGATGTAATATCAGCAGCTGATTATTCACCAACAGATAGGATTTTTATGAACTGTGGAGGTCCCCTGATTCTACCGATTCTGATGGTCGAAAATGGACATCAGATATTGGGTCAAGGTTTGCCCTTTCATCAACAAAGTCTTCAACTGCCACAGCATCTTTTCAAAAACCTTCCGTCCCTGAAGTTCCTTATATGACCGGTCGGATTTTCCAATCCGAATTCACCTATAGTTTTCCGGTGGCCTCAGGCAGGAAGTTTCTCCGTTTGCATTTCTATCCTGCATCCTATAATGGTTTAAATGCTGTTGATGCGATCTTCTCTGTATCTGCTGGAGGGTTTACTCTGTTGAGAAACTTTAGTGCTGCTCAAACTACGGAGGCTATAAACTATGATTACATAATGAAGGAGTTCTCTATCAATGTCCCCGGTGAAGTATTCAATGTTACATTCACTCCTTCCAAGAATGCATCCAACGCATATGCATTTGTCAATGGCATTGAGGTCATTTCACATCCTGATATATACAGCGCGGACGGGACTGAAACTTCCGTTGGTCAGTCCACAGGGTTCATCATCGACAACAGTACAGCTCTAGAGAATGTTTATCGGCTGAACGTGGGTGGAAACGACATTTCACCCTCTGGTGATACAGGTCTTTTTAGATCATGGCTTGATGATTTAAACTATCTGTACGGTGCATCAAATGGGGTTACAGAGGTCCCTGATCCAAATGTGACCGTTGCTTTCCCTCCAGGATCCCCAAGCTACGTCGCCCCTCTTGATGTATACACAACGCTGAGATCAATGGGTCCAACTGCAGCTGTTAACCAGAGATTCAACCTAACTTGGGTTTTTAATATCGATTCTGGCTTCTCTTACCTGGTTAGGCTCCATTTCTGTGAGGTAACAGATGTTATAACTAAGGTTCACCAAAGAGTTTTTACCATCTTCCTGAATAATCAAACTGCTGAGAAAGAGGCAGACGTGATTGCTATGGCAGGAGGTAAAAATGGAGTTCCCGTTCACAGGGACTATGTTATCTTCGTCCCATCTGGGCCTCCCCAGCAACTACTTTGGCTTGATTTGCATCCCAACACTGAACTTCGGCCACAGTATTATGATGCTATCTTGAATGGAGTCGAAATATTTAAAATAAGCGATTTTACTGGAAATCTTGCTGGCCCAAATCCGGACCCACTCCCACAGCCACAAGAGGATGATGCTTCGAGTAGCCAGTCTTCTAAATCTGGTAAAAGTCACAAAGCTACAATCGGAGGAGCAGTTGGAGGTGGAATCGCTGCAGTTCTTCTTGTAGGTTTGCTCGTCTGTCTCATTTCCAGAAGAAAAAGGCAAGGAAAGGATTCCACCACCAGTGATGGTTGGCTTCCTTTGTCTTTGTACGGAAACTCACATACTTCGGTTCTAACAAGACGAACACCACCGGCAGTTACACCTCGTCCCTCCCATCAAACCTCTGCCGCCACTTCTCCATTGCTGAAATCAAGGCCGCCACCAATAACTTCGACGAGGCTCTTCTCCTCGGTGTTGGAGGTTTCGGAAAAGTCTACCGTGGAGAGATTGATTCCGGCATGAAAGTGGCGATCAAGCGGGGCAACCCACTCTCGGAACAAGGGATACACGAATTCCAAACTGAGATCGAAATGCTCTCAAAGCTTCGTCATCGTCACCTTGTTTCCCTCATCGGATATTGCGAAGAGAACTGCGAAATGATCCTTGTGTACGATTACATGGCATACGGAACTCTCCGTGAGCATCTGTACAAGACTCAGAAGCCCCCGTTGCCATGGAAGCAGAGGCTCGAGATCTGCATAGGTGCTGCACGTGGCCTGCATTATCTCCACACAGGTGCAAAACACACCATTATTCATCGTGATGTTAAAACAACTAACATCCTCTTGGATGAGAAATGGGTGGCTAAGGTCTCCGATTTCGGGCTATCAAAAACTGGCCCATCGCTTGATCACACCCACGTAAGCACCGTGGTCAAGGGCAGTTTTGGTTATCTCGACCCCGAATACTTCAGACGTCAGCAACTGACCGAGAAATCCGACGTTTACTCATACGGCGTCGTGCTCTTCGAGATCATATGCGCTCGGCCAGCTCTAAACCCGACCCTACCCAAGGAACAAGTCAGCCTGGCCGAGTGGGCTCAGCATTGTTACACAAAGGGCAGCCTCGACCAGCTAATCGACCCATATCTCAAGGGCAAGATTGCACCAGAGTGCTTCAAGAAATTTGCTGAGACTGCAGTGAAGTGTGTATCTGATATTGGAACCGACCGCCCTTCCATGGGCGACGTCCTCTGGAATCTCGAGTTTGCCCTTCAGCTCCAAGAGAGTGCAGAGGAAAGCGGCAAGGGTGGTCTGGGTGAAATCGACATTGAATCATTCGACGTGGGATGTAAAGGGAAGAAGGATCCGGATTCTTCCGTGGGTTTTGATGGCAACATGACGGATTCAAAGAGCAGTGGAATGTCGATGAGCATCGGTGGTCGTAGTCTTGCGAGTGAAGACTCGGATGGATTGACTCCCAGTGCTGTGTTTTCTCAGATCATGAATCCAACTGGGAGGTGAAGGCAATGATAACAACAAGCATTTCATTGGATTTTACAGACAAGAAGCCTTTTTTTTTTTTATTTTTTATCTTATTCTTTTTGTTTCGAGTATTTTTGCTTTGTATCTGTAACACTCGGACACCGTATAAACGGTATAAGACTAACATGTATGTTAAAGATGTGTGACAAATTATTTGTTCTTGCTCGTTTCTGCCAAATGATGCAGGTTAAATTCAGTTAGCAGTGAATTCAGTTATGGGTCTTGCACTAATAGTGAAAATCTTGATATTTTTTTTTCCGTATGTGTATCTGTGAAAATAAGTGTATATGAATGTGAATATGATTATGGCCTTTTCATGGACAAATTACAAATTTATGTGCTGACGTGCCTGAGTGAATAACGATATATACGTGGTTGTCATTTTGATTGGAAATATAAGATTAACCAAAGAAAGATTGAGCAAATTTAATATGAAAACAATTTATAATTTGGCCTGTGAAAACGATTTGTTTGGTTGGGTGTCAACTGTTATACCAAGGCATTCACAGAATAAATAATTGGATACCTACTTTCTAGACCTCGTCTCATCTTTGACGACACATGATTAATTTAAATATTATTAAGGTTTTATTAAACTGGTTTGAAATTTTATTGTGATAGGTTTTAAAAACTTATCAAGTTATGATCAAAATCTAAAATTCTTTAGATTCCAAATCGTCTTTATTTTATTGCACGCGTTATCCAATTTTATGTTCTCCTATACTATTAAGAAATTAATATTAAAATTCATCACCTTGAGTTTAAACTTGAAGCGTAGCCGGTGTAGTCTTTGGTAAAGCGAGTGTAGGATGATTTGTATAGACCATTGTAAACAGGAAGCATTCACATTTCCAGAAACGAAAGGTGGTTAATCCAAACCACTACAGTTAGGTAGGGATACCGATTATAGTGTTAATTTTGGTCAATTTCAAATTTTACTCAAAATACAATAATAAATAAATTATGCAGAATGCAAGACAATCAAGCGTCAAGAATCGTGATGGAATCAAGTTGGGATTACAGCAACACATGGTAATGGCGGTTTGAGTTGTGCCTCTTTTTCCAGCCTGTGCCTCTGCATTTTCTACTCCAATAATACCTCACCTTTTTCAAGTCACATTCCTAATTTCAAAACCCCACTATCAAATCATCTACCCTTTCTGGCATACCAATGGCAACAAAATGAGAGTTTAGGCTGTATAGCATCAATGCTTTAACTTACTTGTATAGTATGACAAATACAAATTTATTTATATTGAGCACAAAGATCATATGACGCGTGGTATTCTTGCATGTTTTTATGATATTCAACTTTCAAAAATATCACAAAAATATTAAATTATATCATGTCTAACGCTCTCTCCGTCCTACTATAATTGTCTCGCTTTCCTTTTATGAATGTCTCACTATAACTTTCACATCCTATAAAAAGAAAAAGTAACTCCACTACCCATAATATTTATTCTCACCTTTCAAATAATATTACAAAAAATGACACTCACAACTCCACTCATTACTCCACATACATTTTCCCTCTCTCCTAATATTCAAAACTACCCTTCATTTATATTATTTTATTATTATTTCTTAAACAAAACAACAACAACAAAAATGAGACAATTACACTGGAACGAAGGGAGTACATGAGTTTGTCCCATGCAAGATTTTCCTCTTAACAGAAATATGTCATGTAGGAAACTGTTATGAGTTTGTGAATCCTAACTTTGAGCTGGATACATAATCACACCAAAACATAGATACAAAAACTGGATCCAAATCTTTTCCCCGATTAGATAGTACGAGACAAACATGGGTTTGGGTGAAATAGTACAATAATTCTACTCCCATCATAGATACATAGCTACCAAACAATGCCTTGTAGTAACCAAACCTTTAGAACATAGCTCACTTAAGCAGTTTAAGAGCCTCTCACTCAAGATTTAAGAATAAATACACTCAGAAAGAACGTAATTTACAGTTATAGACAGGTAAAAGTAAAGAGATACTAATGAGATGGGGCCTCTGAATCTAGTACGGAAATCAGCTTCTTCTCCAGCTCTGGCTTGTTGGCTCCGACTAATTTTTCGATTTGTTGTCCATCTTTGAGGAAGAAGAAGGTTGGAGTTGCTTTGATATCCCATAATGTACTAAATTCCTGAAGCATAGAAAAAACTCATGTGAACTATCTCTGGTATAGAGCTTAGTTTATGGATACATTTTTGTAATTCCAGGAGAAAATATACGGCTGTGGTTCAAAATTTTGATTGTTGTTTCAGGTCGAGCAGAAGGGGAAGGACTTACAGTGAGTTCGTCAACATCAATTGTCAGAAACATTATTGAAGGGTGCTTCTCAGATAGCTCAACGTAGAAAGGTGCAATTATCCTACAAGGGCCACACCATGAAGCGCTAAAATTGGCAATCACCTGTCATTTAATTAAAGCGTGTTAGGAAGAAAAACATAGAAAGATATGTTCAAGCTTCTGAGAACAACAGTAAATGCATCCATACAGTCAATTAGATATGGTAGACTGTAGTGAAAAGTCACTTCTAATTACTTCTGAACATACAACTCCGACTTGGTGATGGGGTGAATAAAATAATGAAATCTGGTGCATTGCTTAACTCAGAAGATTTGCATACCTTACCACCTAAATCCACTTCTGTACATTCTAAGTTCTAACTAGTAATGGAGCATTCCTTAGCTAAGCTATGAGATTATTAAAGCTAAATAAGCAAAAGCAGGAGATATGATTCTTTCGATTACAGACACTCTCTCTGCAAAAACAATCAATTAATAGAGACTGCTTAGACCAAATTTAAAAAAGTTTTTTTTTTTTTTTTTTTTTTACCAGTGAAGATAGTGAAACTAAGCATACATGTACTGTATATAAGTTAATAAAGCAAGGAGAAGACTTGTAGTGACTGAAAGCCCATATTGGGAAGTCACTGGAAATCAAAGACACAAGGTTGAGGCTGTATACAGCTTGTGGGTGTGGTTGCTGATTAGTGATTCACTTGATTGCGGATTTGGTATAAATTATGGTTTATCTGTTTAAACTTACAAACGACATCATTTTGATGGTGTGTGTGTATACATAGGGTGGCAATTGAATATTCAGGGTACTGGCAATTTGGCAGCAACAAAACAAAGAATAGGCTAAGGCTCCATTTGGATGGATGGATTTGAAATCCATGAATTTCACACACAAATCACCACTCTCTTCACTTGAGTTAAATGAATTAACAAATATTTAGATTTGAGTCTAGTTTAAAATGGAGGGATTTCAAATCCTCATCAAAACCATGTCATTTGAAATCCCCTCCTCTCCACCCCTTCCCTCTCTCTCCCCTCTTCACTCTCTTCCCTTCTCTCTCATCTCTTGACAATTCATGATTTGAAATATATGCATTCTTACATTTATTATTTTTCAAATCCATTCATTTCAAATCCTTATCCAAATGGAGCCTAAATGATCCCATTTAAAAAGTGGAATCAGAAAGAAATTTTTGTAATACTACGTCAATTTGCTTATCCATTTTATTTTTGTTAAAACCATAAATTTAACTAAACCTATGAATTTAAGTTTTTGTGTTGTTTTACATGTTGACACATGTCGTTTCAGGTCATACCGTGTATTTATCTCTGTGTTTCGTGTCTCATGTCAATTAAACCCCCCCCCCCCCCAAGGGTCACCTAGCTCCTTTCATAGGGCTCATAGGCAAGAAGTGTATCCAATCATCACAGAAATGGACAGAAATTTTTTCTTTTCCTTTACAAGAATGCACCTCATTATCTTTATTTATCAAGTAATATTTGATGCACCATCTATAACATTTATATCCACTTTGACAATCTGATGGCTAGCACCAGCAATCAAAGTTCCAGACTGTCCACAAATAATATGGTAGTGTATTAACAAACATAAGTTCCCATACATGAGAAAGAAACAAATGTGCTTTTTCAAGTAGGAGGAAGCGAGTCTTCAAAGTTTTAATCGAATACTAAATGATACCATACGAATCTAGATGCACTTCTGAGGATATGACAGATTGTGCTTATTCATCAGCATGTTCTTGCATAACACTATATCAGGATGAAACACATGAGTTTTCCATGGCTGAGTGGATCAAAAACTAAATCGTAAATATTTCATTAAAAAAAAAGAATAGAGTGAATACTCACAATTTTTCCATCGTTCTTTGCTTCTGCCATCTTTTGATCCCAAATATCCTTTGTCGTGACCAGGTGCACATTTCCACCAGCAAACTCAACATTATGATCAGAATCATCCCCTTCATCCTTACCCTGGATAATATCAAAGGGGGAAATCTTTCTTAATTGCAGTAAAGAACAAAAGTGAGCTTCTAAACACAAATTCACTTTGAAATGCAAAACGATAATAAGAGGCAGAGTTTAAGAAAAATGATGTGATCATAAGCAACACACAAAAACGAATTGGAAAGAGAATTGAACTACAATAACCAAACAGATACACAACCAACTAAGTTGAGAACATCTGCATACCTTAGCTAAGCATTGCCCCATTATTTGCTCTACTCAATGCACACCCTAAATCAACCCAAAGTATTATACAACCTTCTACCTGGGGGAAAAAAGAAGACAAAAAGCATAAGATTAATCAATTCAAAACCAGTTAATATCAGAAAACAAGCATCAGAAATCCCAAAACCACAACATTTGGGCATAATTAGGCACCATCAACGGCTTCCAGATCTCTTACCAATAATACCCCCCCCCCCCCCCCCCAAAGAACATGTATTACTGAAATAAATCCATACATACCTAAATTGAATGTGCAATAATTAGCTCGACAAGTGAAATTAAAAACAAAATGAAGAATATGAGGTTTTAGGGTTAACCAAAAGTTGAAAAAGGCGGAATTTAGAAACAAAATATGCATATATATATATGAATAAAAAACAAAACCTGGATCGAGAAGGACGGCTCCGTAGTCGTGAAGAAGATTCCAGACGATTGCAAAAATATGTAGAGAGAGAAATCTTAGGATGATAGAGAATTGGAATGGCGAAATAGAGGAGACGGGACAAAGAACCCTACCACCAGATGAGGCCAAGAATGCCACCACAAATCACCATGAAAAATCCGTTGGGTTTTTTTTAAGCTTGTTGCGTTTGCTTTACACTCTTGCCATTAACATTTTGTTTGTACAAGTATAACACCATGCGGGTAATTATTTTGTGTACATTACCTCGTTATTAGCTTATCAACATTAATTGTTTTATTTAAAAATATTAATTTTTATATTATAAAAATAGGTCCAAGACTTATATGGTATTTCATCTCGCCTCATGAGATTTTCAAGCATCGTTAGAAATTTTTTTTTTTTTAACTTTTTTAAAAAAAAGATGGCGTTAGTTTGTATTGATATGTATCACATTTTATATATATAATCGTTTCATATGAGTTTTTTTTATAAAATAATGAATACGAATTAACTTATGTAAAATTATTTTAGATGATGAGCTCATATTCGGAGGTTTTTTCATCAATCAGTTTTTCTTATTTCTTAACGCATTAAAAACCCTAGTTAAATTTAAAAAAAAATTAAAATTTCAGTCCTATAATTTAATGAATTTTAAAATTTTGATTTAGACATATTTGACTTGCATTTAATGATTTTTTTTAAAAAAATTTAACCATATTTGACTTGCCATTTTAGTTTGTCTAGAAGAACGAGGGTTGTGCATCTATAATGGCTTGCAAAGTTATATTACGATAAAAGTCCGTTTGTTATGTGGTATGGAATATGAAAATATATAAAATTATGAGATATTTTTTATTTATCCATGTGATATATTTAATTTTTTTAAGTGTTTGTTATGATGGATTAAATCATGATTGATATTATAAATACCATCTAGGAGGGATAATATTTGGTATTATAAATATCACCTAGGAAGTGGGATGTATAATCATGTAAAAATAAGAAAATAAAATGCGGCATTTCGAACCAAAAAGAAAAATTATCAAGTATACCAAACATTTAAAAATGTAGGATATAATTTGTTTTCTCATACTTTCCTTTCTTTTTTCACATAACAAACGGGCTTTAATAGTATAATTATGTGGTTCGTCTTGCTTGTAGAAAAATTAATAATTTAACTCAGGGTGTTTGAGTCATTTCCAAACTCTTGGATGAGTCTTCAACTATTATAGATCATGTTCTTGCATTTCTTAAGTTATAAAAAATCTTATGATTAAATAAAATGGATTTCAATCGTATACTCATGTATTATTAATAATTATTTAGATCGAACGTTATAATATATTGGAATACATTCTACCTTGAGAAATCTCTTTCATAGCCCTCGAAATAAATAAATTCGTTTGCGCCCCACAGCAATATCATGGTCAATCACTTATAATAACTGGGCTAAATTTCAACAAGCTATAGTATTGCTGATTGCTACTTCCAAATAAAAGTTATATAGAAAAGAGTAGGTCTAGTGTAAAAAATTTCATGTATGAAAATTTATAAAATTGTTCTAAATCAACAATCTACACCCTAAACACTAAATAATGAACCCTAAATTATGATCTAAAATGTAGGGTGAACCATGAACCACTTGGATATCAAGGAACCAATCAATTATCAATTTTATCTTACCTTCACCAATTACATAATTTGGTTGTAAACTAAAGTTTTTCATGTATGAAAATTTTCTTACTAGACTTTGTCTATAGAAAAATATTGGAATACAATCAATCGGTTCTTGAAATGTAACAAAATAAAACTTTTAAATTAAGATATACATTTGCGTGAAACGAATCATAATTTGAACACTGTCATTTTAACACTTTAGAAAGAGCCGATGTCGGTTTGTATTAGTTTGTAACCCGTTTTTTACGAATTTTACCTTAAATTCAAATGGACTTTAAAGATACTTAAAATCAAATGGACTTTAAAGATGCTTTTGCTACAAGTTGATTTAAATGGTTAGGTATGAAATGGACTTTTATTCTAGTTTATGAAGCTGTGTAGCCTGGCCAACTTACTACTTTGATAAAGTCCTCGTGAAAAAACAGAGAATAGTAATTGATAGATTTTTTGATAGATGATCTCACTTAATTTTTTTTATTTGATTTAACCTTAGGCATTCATCTCAAAAAATTGAAATTCATTAGTCAATCTCACAAAAAGCTTTGAGGCTTGTGTTCAACCTCTATTGTACAGTGTAGAAGCCCTAAGTGGGTGTGACCCTTTTTTTTTGAAAAAAAAGTGCTTTTGATGTTTCATAAAGTGCTTTATTGAAACACCACCTTTGTGTCATCCTAAAAGCAGTGCTCAACTTGATGGATCACTCAAACTCAAAATCTATGAAGTGATTTACAAATCATTCTCTGTCAACATTTTATTGGTCAAGCCGCCCACCATTTACAATTCGCTCTCTGTCAACATTTCATCCCATTCTGTAGGCAAGAGCACGTTTTCAAATTTTCAAAAGCACTTTTAAACAATTCAAAGTTCTCCGAACACTGTACTAGTTGGATATCACTCGGTACATATCAAACACAACATTTCAAAGCAAAAACAGAATGATAACATGAGTCCATCAACTGGTATACTGCCACAAGTTATAAGATTACAGTTCCACGGCACAATAAAAAACAAACAAATTTCACACGACATACGATCCTACAGAGAATAGAACACCACTCATTTGACCCTCTTTTATACTGCCTTAAAAGTACCAAGCCCACAAAACCAGCGACTTAAACGGGACTACACACATCCATCTGCCCTGCTCACGAGAATCCTGTGCTAGCCAGCGGTCTTTCATCCCATGGCATATTTCTGTGTCCAGCTGCGAGCAGTGGTCTCGTACTTGGACCTGTCGGTTTTGTACATGTGGGCTATCTCAGGTACAAGTGGATCATCAGGATTTGGATCAGTCAGCAACGAACAAATTGAAAGCAGCACCTGGTTAATAGAAACAATAGTCAGAAATGTAAGGGGACACTTGGTTCAAAATTCTTCAATGGGACAGGTAATGAGAATGAACAAGAGATAATTGTGGTAGACTGGTAGTTAATGAGAATAAAAGATGATCAACACACCTTCATCATACTTCCGACCAGGTAATGAAACTCAAAATAAGTTAATCATCACTTCATTTTGATTAATGATCTGCTCTCTTATAATCACTTCTCTTCTATCATTGCATTATTCCTCAATCAACAATCATTTTTTGTTCCCACTTATTCCAAGATTAGAGTAAACCACTAACAATATATAATCATCATTCTCATTGTAATTAACTATTCAATGATTCTCATTACTATTCACCTTGAAAATTTTGAACCAAGCTCCCCCTAAATAACCAATTGTTTTGCATGTATCAATTGATAATGGCAACTTTAGGAATATAATTCTCACAAATGAGGTCAATTAAGACACCATATAAGGCATTAAATGAAAGTAATGTAGATCCATGCAACATAATTTGCAGCATATGATCCCATAATGAGTTTCCACACCCAATTTATGCAGTAGTACACCTAAACTTTCTTCACTATGTTTGCTATAAACATTTCTATGTGCCAAGTACGAGGAATATTGCAAGAGATATGATAAACCTTCACGAGCAATGCAAAACTCCTAACCTTTAAGATTATTAGAAGGAGCAAAAAAAAAATTATACCTTCGAGATGGTAAGTGCCGGGCTCCACTGTTCTTTAAGGATATCAAGACAGATGCTTCCATTACTATTGATGTTTGGGTGAAAAACCTTAGTCTTAAAAGCAACCTAAGAAGTGCGCACTATTAGAACTCATATCGAAAGAATAATAGAGATTTTAAAACACCTGAAAATTCACAAACAAAAAATCTTCAGATCTACAGGCCCTGAACACTTTTAATTAATATTCAAACCAAAAATTGCTAAAAAATGTTATCTATGCTCCAAGAAATTCAATATGTATAAAGGGTTAAAAAAAAAAACCTTGGGGGGCTTGAATGGATAATCTGGAGGGAAGTGGATTGTAACAAGGAATACGCCCCCAGAATATGGGCTGTCTGCAGGCCCCATGATGGTTGCTTGCCAGTGAAACATATCTTCAGCAACAGGTCCTGCAGCAAGTAAAGTCCACCATTGTCTAATCACATGGTAAAACAAACGAAGTACGCTATTGTAAAGTATAAAATTCACATAGCAGAGAAGCATTACACGCATAATCAACACTTCAAGATGGAAAGATAGCGAATGAAGTTAATATCGGATGCACCAAAAGGAATTCTCAAATTGTTCACCACCAGCCTATAATAATCATTTCTAACCATTGTGCCTATCAGTTCCAACGAGTAGTCTAACGTAGACCTTGATCCTGTCCTACTCTAAATGCATCAAACATAACTAAAAGAGTGTAGTGGCACTCCTAATCTCTCCATATGCTCTTACGAGATACACAACTCGCCCAATTTCAGGATTAAAAAACAAAAGCATACTGCTCCAAAATCACTATCCACAACAACACGCAGATGCAGATACTATAAAGCGTGAAAAAAAAAAAAACCAAAAACCAAATTAAAAATACAGGCAACAATCAAACGTTACCAGCACTGCAAGATGTTGGAGGGTCTTTCTGCAGATCCTTGAGCTCCTTCAGAATACGCTTCGAAGCCATCACCTCAACGAGTCAATCGAACTGTAATACACTGAAGCTACAAACATGAATGGCCAAAAAAACCAACAGAAATTGAATTTACACCAACGGATCAGAGTTAACAACATATACCGACAAACAAGAAGCAACAACGCGTTAATGAGCATAAAAAATTCTTAAAAAAGTACCTGAGGGTTAAGCCGGAGACTGAACGAAAATCCAAAACAAAAGAGTAGATTTGAAAGGGGGAAAAATGATCACCGACAGGGTTAAGCCGGATTCTGAACGGCCGTTCGATCTGGCGTTCGCTCTCAACTGATCAATTTCCTCTTTCTTCACTGGAAATGAACGATTGGCTCCCTACGCCTTCACTAACAGGGAGACAGCCATGAGTTGTAATTTCTCATTTTTGCCCTTTGAAAATTTTAATAGTCCCCTTATGTCCCCATCGACATTTTAAAATATGGAAAAAAAAGTTTTATTGATCCTATATCTTTGCAATTTTGGTTTTTTTTTTTTAAAGTAATCAATTACAATAGTTCTATGAGATAATCAATTATAATAGTTCCTTCTACCACCGGACATGTGATAACATCGTTTCGTCTCACTGTAGACCAAAACCGTAATCACCATAAAGAGGGGGACCACCCGAAACCGCAACTGCCGCAATCGAAACCGCAATCATCACAAGAGGGGGAACACCACCACACCACAAGGCTTTTATAATTTGATGATTTTTTTGTTTAATAATATACATTCTATCGACTTTTCGATTTTTCTAATTCTAAACTAGTTTTTCACCCGAACGATGCTCGACAGGTCTTATTTACTACTCCCTCCGTCCCAAGATGACTGCAACAGTTGACTTTTACACGCATTTTTACGAGCGAATTTTATATTAGTAATTGAAATGATAAATTGACTTTTAAGGAGGGGTATGATAGATAAGAGGCTCATCTACCATACCTAGAGGTGGAGGAAATACAAAAAATACCGTATAGCGCACTTACCGTACCGAAAAATATCAATTTTATCGAAATTTTCGGTACTGTATGATACCGTACCGAAAATTTCGGTACGATAACGGTATGAAAATATAGAAAATTTCGGTATACCGAAATATTTCGGTATACCAAAATATTTCGGTATACCAAAATATTTTTCGGTATACCAGTATATATTGAAATTTCGGTACGGTATCGGTATGTAATATCGGCATACCGAAAATTTCGATATATCGAAATTTCGGTACGACAACGGTATGAAATTTTTCAGTATCAAAAATTTCGGTACAGTAACGGTATAGCGAGAAAATTTTCGGTATGCCGTACCATCCACCCCTAACCATATCCCTCCTTAAAATTCACTTTATCATTTCAATTAGTTATACAAAACTAGCTCTAAAAAATGTGTGTAAAAGTCCACTGTTGCAGTCATCCTGGGACATACTCCTTCCGTCCCAAACTCGACTACCACATTTTCGTTTCGGGCGTCTCATACTTGACTACCACTTTTCTTAAATGGAAATATCCACTTTATCACTTTATCACATAAAATATTAATAAACAACTCTTTTTAACTCCAACTACCATCACTTTATCACATAAAATACTAATAAACAACCTTTTCTACCCCAACACTTTATCATTTTTTCTTAAAATCCAAGCACACAGTAATATGGTAGTCGAGTTTGGAATGGAGGAAGTATAAATTCTGAATTTATAGAGCTTCAATCTAATTTAAGAAGTATGACTCAAATATCAAGTTTATGTTTGTCTCACGTATGAAATAGTTTAACTCAAAATTCTATACATAATTTATTTATTTTATTTATGTTAATATTAGATTGTCAATTCATGTTTAGTGCGCTAACCTTTGATTATATTACATTTTTTCATGTTTCTCCCTCTTTTATCCTTGTATTGATTTAATCTTATCACTTAAATTTTACACGAACTTAAATTTCCCCTCAATCACTTTTGACTCATTCCTCTCTATCGCATGGTATGAATTAACCCAAAACATTCTTATTTCCCTTTCTTTTCCCTCAATTTTTTCTTGAAATTTTAGAATCATGTTTTCCCTCTTTCTCTGTGCTGAAATTTTAGTAAAAAAAATATTGTTATCAATGTTGAACTTGAATATCTTCAGGAGGCACCATGAAGCGTGGAGAATGCTAATGGTAAATTGCAAAAAAGTTGTTGACTCTTCCAATCAGCGATTTTTTACGGTGAGAATGCAAATGAGAATTTTTTAATGGCGAAAATAGAGAAAAATAGAAAGTGAAGAGAGCGCGCTAAAAAAATAAGCGGACAATTATTTGTAAAGAGGAAAGAGAAAGACCGGAGAAATTATTGTAAAATGAGAGAGAAAGAAGGGAGAAAGAGCATGAACACGTTTTTCAATACTTTACTATT
Source organism: Stenogyne calaminthoides (assembly GCA_037126765.1). Classification (NCBI taxonomy): domain Eukaryota; kingdom Viridiplantae; phylum Streptophyta; class Magnoliopsida; order Lamiales; family Lamiaceae; genus Stenogyne; species Stenogyne calaminthoides. The sequence continues at coordinate 82,280 of JBBCBC010000089.1, forward strand.
TTTATATATGTATAGATTTAAATTTAAATTTTGTAATTTATATATTTTTACCACTTGATTCATGTAAATTATATAATAAAAATTAAAATTAAAAAATTAATAAAAATAATAATTCGTAATGTGTAAATTACAGGATAGAAATTAAAATTTAAAAGTTAACCGAATCAAATAAATGGCAAAATGATTAAAAAAAAACCATTTTTCCTTTTAAAATATGGGAATAAAGTCACAATTACCCCTGGAAATCTCCCTTACCCACCATCACTCTTCCTTGAAGACGGGAGAAATTGACTAGACCCGTTGAATCATAAATAAATGCACTTAATACCATTTTAATAATCAATTTTATATACTTTGATACAAATTATTAATTGGCACAATTAATATTTGGTAGAATTTTTGGTGGTGTTTGTTTTCAGCCGGGGAGGTCCGGATGGGGGATGGGCCTCCCCCCGTCCCGTCCATTTTTTGGATTTTCACATCCCATCATTCATTCAAATACACATCCACACCTATTATATATATATACTCTAAAACTATTACATCACTACTTTTCTTACACCAATTCATTATCTATCATACTTCTCTTACAACAATTCATTATCTCTCTTATTTTTCTTACACTTTTCTTTCATACAATCATTATCTTACTAACTAACAATAATAAAATAATACATCATCCTAATTAAAAAATATTGATTTGATATAAAGCTACATCCATCTCTACTATATCCAACTCAAAATAAACAAATGAATTCTTATTCATGCGATTTCCATCAACTTTTTTTAAAATGGATTTCACTCCCATCAACCTTCAAAAAAAAAAAACAAACATACCCTTTATGTTTAATGGTCAACTATTTTAATAACGATTTGTGTTGGATTTTGGATGGATGAGAACTTATTAAACTACATAAAATTTTAATATATATCAGAAATGATTTTTCAGAAATTATAATCACATTTATATGTTGAGTGAACTATAGTTATCTCTTCAAAGTTGTTCAAATTACTAAGTCAGTCCTTTTTCTTTTTCTTTTTTTGTATAAATCGTCATCTTAATTACGTCAGATTGCAAAAGAGCACCAACATTTTTAACAATTGCATTCCCCTTCTTTTAATGTTTGATTTAATAAATCTCTAGAAAAATATACTACATCCGTCCAAAAAAAACGTGCACACCACCTTTATTATCGAGTTTTAGTGAGCAAACTATTTATTAGTATTTCAAATAATAAAATAATTTTTAAGGAGAAGTATTATAGATCTACCTCTTATCTTTTACATGCATATTTAAAAATTATTTTATCATTTAAAAAACTAATAAAAAACTCGCTCGCAAAAACACGTGAAAACAATAAACGTGCACGTTTCTTTGGAATGGAGGGAGTATGTAGTAATTTATATTGTTTTTTTTTTTTGAAAAAAAAAATTCAGAAGAGTAATTTATATTGGTTTGATAATTTAATCTGCATATTTTTTTTCTCTAACGGATTTAATCTGCAGATTTAATTATATATATATAAAATAATACAAATTACAGCACCTCTTAAATTTTTATTATTCGAGTCTCGTATAAATAAGGATCTGACGACTATACACTTATAACAGTATTTTTAAAAGCGTCTTATTATAAAAAGCAAACGTGTAATTATTCCAAATAGAAGCGTCAACTATGTTACCTCATATTTGATTCTTTATTTTTTTATAGAAATAAGTTGACTTCTCAACATAACAAACAGACGTTTTTAAACGACTACGACAAAATACAAGAACCTAAGACATACATCTGAATCTAGCCATTTTTATTTACACCTGCCAAAAAAACAAAAAAAAATTACAACCCAACTGGTTTTGGAAGAGAAAACGAAAAAGCCCTAGACAGGCCAAAAATTCTTAAAATTTTATCACTACACCTTTTTCCTTTTTCTGTGTCGTGAAATAAAAACTCAAATGAAATTCGAAGCTATATAAATCTCAGAGGTTTCAGTTTCAAGTTTCAACGAAAAACGACTTTTATTCACCTCTCGCCGAAACACCTGCATCTGTGTGTGAGTCCTGTAAAATTTTCCTTGAAAATGTTTATGCGTTGGATAGATTGTATGTATTGTTTCAAATTTCAATCTTAATTTTATTTCGATTCTTTAAACAGTTATTGCTTGAATATCCAGCATTTGACTTCATATTCGATGACGATAATGATGCACATTTGATGTTTATTCTTTTATTTCAGTGCCCAAACTTATACTTTTCTGGAATTCTTGTTTTTTGTTCGATTTGCGTTATAGACACGAGAATATTGATATTCCGTACGTGAGAAAAGGTGCATTGAAGGTGTGAAATTTATTTGGCTTGTGGATCTGATTTTGGCTTAATTAGGTTGAAATATTGCATGCTTAGATTTTTAGGTTTCTAAAAAATATATTGTTCTTAATAGACTTTTAATTCTGATTCACATTTCTGTTTTATCGTTTTAATATATTGCTTCTGGTTTTTGAGTTTATGTGCCAAATTACACTTGCTAGATTTTGGATTTCAATGTTTACAGCTTGAGTGAGAAGATAAAGCCTAAATATTTGAATGATTTTTTTTTTTTCTTCTTCTAAAGATTGGCAAATCTGTTGACATTGACTCAAGTTTGGCGCCGCTGTTCGCTGTTCACCCCAATTTTGAGTAGTTGACTTTATCATATAATGACGAAGAAGGGCAAGAAGAAGAACAATAAGCAAGCTACTAAACCAACTGAAAGTGTCACAGTTGATGCAACAGAGTCAACTTCTGATAGTCAAAGCCATGTCCAGGAGGTAGGAAAAGATAATGATGATCAAGTCTCAGTGATTGTAGATGCAACAAATGATGTTATAACGCAGAAAGATGCAGATAGGAATGATCATTTTGCTAATGGCAATGAAGTAGTAAGTATAGTGTGAGTGTTTGGGATTGCTTTTACTAATGCTGAAAGCGTGATTGTTGACATCCCCACCCCCAAATTTTCTGTTTCCTTACACAACCTTTGTATACAGACTGTTTCAGCTGAAGCAGAGAAACAGTACTGGTTGGACAGAGAGGTAAGGACAAGGTTAAACTATCTACTGCTGTGATTTGTGACTTTAGTGTGGAGTTTCTTGTCATTTAACTTGAGGGATAACTGCTAACGTGAAGGATCATATAGGCCACCTTTCAAGACAAGATTAAAGAACTTCAAGCTGAAAAGGATGCACAGATCCAGAAACAGGTGGTCTAAACTTACTCTACTCGTTGATTCTCTCTTTATTATACTTTATTCCATATATGCATATGTGTGTGTGTCCGTGTTGTATCTATACATCCTTGGTGAATACGTCCAAATTTACTCAAGCAGGTTCTCATGTGCTTTCACAGGCATTACTTGAAGAAAAAATCAAGCAGTTGATTAAGGATAAGGATGGAAATTCAGAAATAGTGGTAGTTTAGTTAAATTTTAGTAAATGCATTTGTTTACTGTTGTGAAAGGCTCTTCAAGTTGTGTTATTTTTGTTTTTTTGTAATTATATCATGATGTATTTTGCTTTCACAGGTTAGTCTCGAAAAAAACAATTAAACAGTTACATGATGAAATGGATGCATCCAAGCAGAACGAGGTTGTGAAACTTGGACATCTTGTGAAATTGGCAGTCTTAGTCAGTTGGAACTTTATGAATATATGAAATTGTAATTGCCTATATTTACACGAGCAACTCAAAAAGGAAGCAGTATGTGACAGTGTTGTCTTGTACAGGCTAGCCAAAAGGAGAAGCTTTATACAGTTGGAGAAAAGAAAAGGATGCGTTAATCCACATAGAGGTAAAAAATAAAATATAAAAGTTAAGATAGATTTTGTCAATATTTTGGTTCGCTTGTTGTGTCATCGATTTCCATTTTTTTCTATTTTATGTCTGATTTTTCATTTTTATGTATTTCTAATAGCAGTGGCCCTTTTCGATATGCTTTTACAGGGTAGTCTAGAACAGAAGCTTCAACAATTACAAAGGGAAATAGACGCTCATGTGCAGAAAGAGGTAAGACTATATTGTTAGATTATTCTGAAGGGTAAAAATTACCAAATCCTCAAGTCTGTTTTATTCTTACTGTTGATTTTACATTTGTTTTGTCTTAATTTTTCTATAATTTTGGTATTTCTAATGTTTATGCAAAAAATTTAGGCTATTTTAGAGAAAAAAATTCTACAATTGGAAGGGTGAAAAGGATTCTTGGGTCAAGAAAGAGGTAAGTTGCATCAAATTTTCAAAACTTAGAACTCCTCACAGTTATTTTTCATGTTATCAAAATCAATTTTTATTGCCAGAAAACATGCTGAAATATTTTCTGACCTGCTCTAGATACAACTTCCTCACTTGGACATTTTCACTATTTGGTACCTTGTGGGTTGACATTCATGATTTATTTCTTGCAGGGTGGTTTTGAGGCAAAAAGTAAATCAGTTTGTGGATGAAGCTGCATTATCAAATTTGAAAATGGTAATACTGAGTCTGAGTTTACCTAGAAATTACAAGTTTTCCTTGTTAAAGACCTGATGTTTGGGTCTTCGATACTGTATATAAGAAATTAGAGTTATTTCAGTGAATTAATTTAGATGATTACAGGTGAGCCTAGAACAAAAGATAAGACAGATGGAAAAAGAAAGAGATTCTTGGATCCTGAAAGAGGTAATCGCTGTCTTTTTTTTAATCATGACTTATATGTTTTTTTTTTTTTTTAAATCTACTACATTCTTATAGTTAGATGCATGGTCATTATTATTTTGTGGTTCCAATTTAGATTTAGTTTGGTAACTGAAGCTGAAAGCTTTTCAAACTTCTGGGAATACCACATTCATCTTCCTTTAAATACTACACTCCCTGCTACCAAATTGGCCACTTTTATCAATCAATTTTATACATTTCTGAAAGCAGCATTGCATGACTACATGAAGTTAAAAATATATGTAAAGCACACGCCCTTCCATCCATCTGATTTTTGTTTTTTGGTTCATGGAAAATCTAATTCTATGTGTTGGAAAGAACTGCTGCTTTGGATACTTAGTTGGCATTTTCCTTATGCTGATATTTGCCGACACTGCAATGTATCTCAACAGTGTGCATATGCAGATAATTTGTGAAGACACTAATTTTTCTGTATTGCATATGAACTGACAGAATGTAGCCAATGAATCTGTGGCCAGCCTGACTAGTGATAACACCAAGTTCCAAGCTCAGGTACCAATCTTAGCAGTGTATTTTAATTATAGAGTAAATGTTAATAAATTTAGTTGCACTACGTGAAGGTTTTTATCTTTAAACTTGCATGGATTATATTACTGGTTATTGGTTAATCACCAACTAGAGACTCTTTTCACATATATGTTCCACGATTCTAGTGCTTTTCTATATATTGCAGAAACAATAAGCCCTTGATATTTCATTTAAAATTGTCCTGCCTAAGATTGCCCATAATTAGAAGAAATAAATCTCCTAATTGCTGCATAGAATGCAATGCTCTATTTCAGTAGGATGCAGCTGCATAATTAGCATGGTACCTTTTAGTCTTATTTTCATTAAAATGTCCCTGTACAATCAGATAATAGAATTAAAATCAGAACCTGGCAGGTGATAGAGCTGGAGCAATCAAGAGAGAGTCTCTTAAATGATAAACGTCAGTTGGAAGAAACTATTTCGATCCTACAGTTACGGATCAACAATCTTGAGATAGATAACAAAAAGGTAAGATAACAAAGTGGCTGCACCTCCTTTTTTTTTTTCACTTTGAGATTTGACTTCTCAAGGAAAATAAGAACTCTCTTCCTCACATTGGCATTGTTATTATTATTTGCGTATGTGCTGTATAGTTAACATAATTTTGGTGCACTGATTTAGACTACAGAAGATGTGGATAATAAATACAATACAGAAGATGCAAATGCATTAGTTGACAAATTGATTGTAGAAAATTCTGCACTTGTTGAAAAGGTATGGTCAGTTCACACCTACTTTTCATTTGTTAAAGATTCGGATATTTTAGTAAATAACATTAATAACAAAAACAATTGATGCAAAAAAATTGTTTAAATTGAAAATGTTGATTGTGTTGTTATTCAGGTGAGTGAATTATATGCCATGCTTGACCAAAGAGGCATAAGAACTGAACAATCTTTCTCTGTTGGCTCAGATCTGGGGGCAGTAACTGCTCGATCTACAGATATTTCCAACAGCCCAGATCTTACATCAGATTTGGCAGTAGCTTCTGAAGCTATCAAGACGATCCCTATCTCAGAGAGCACCCAGTCGTTGGAAGAACTTATGGTCAATGACCAGACAAGCCGTGAGCTTGTTAATATTAGTGATGACTTAAGAGTTTCAAATTCTTCAGAAATAATAGAGGCCGATGAAATTGTTCAAATTCCATTGGATGAGAATGAAGTCAAAGAGACCGATTCCAAGTTTGCTCAAAATGATGAGGAGATTGATGTCTCCCTCTTTGATTCTCCATTGATTGGTGCTCCATTCCGTTTGATATCCTTTTTTGCTAGCTATGTTAGTGGAGCTGATTTAGTGAATAAGAACACTGGAAAATCGGGCAAGCTCACCTCTGCCTAATAACCCCTTTTTTTTTTAACTGCAATGAGAAACTGTCTTACTCCAGAGATTTTGCATGGATCTAAGCAGGATTTTGTGCATTGTTTTTTTATTAGGTAGATACGATACAACCACAAGAGCTTTTAGAAAAATGTGGTTCTATTCATACGATTGTATCCTTTACAGATTCTTTTATGGGTAGGTACATTTGATTCTCAGCTTTTTGTAGATTAACATTTATAAACTATGTAGATTGATTGATTAACTGTGTGAAATTTGAACATCCAGTTATAACATTCTGATTTTTTGTACGATGATCGCTGTGTTTCAGCTTTGTATGATGAGTAAATTGCAAAATGGTCCTATATCTATTGAGTGTTGGTGATTTTAGTCTAATTCTAATCAATTTTCTTAATTAAGTCTGATAACCTTTAAAATGATTCAATTAGTCATATATTGGTAAGGTTGCAGAATTTTGCGGTATTTAATGTGCAAGTTGAATTGATGACTTGGCTTCGCTTACATGACAAAACGAGACCACAAGTAACATATCAATTTCAATTAAAAAAAATCACAAAAATAAAACTTTGCAAATTAGGGCTACATTATTTTAAAAGTTACAAGACTTAATTGAAAAAAAAAAAAATTCGTATGAGACTAAAATTTCAACCCCCAATAGATTTACCAATTCTGAAATTTACATCATTGTATTACTATTGGAAATGTTGTAAAAATTATTATTACACCTGAAAGGTGGTTTTTTGGTTGAAAAGATGGAAAGGATGCAATCAGCTACAAAGTTGGACTGGTGCTCGATTTCTCCGAGGATGTTCGATTCTCAGGCCGAATTTCCTGAATCATTCTAACAATGTCTTCCATGGAAGGTCTCATCTCCGGCACCATGGCCACACAGGCCATTGCAATCTGAAGCATCTGCACCATTTCCTCTTCAATGTTGACATACTTCACCAACTCAGGATCGAAAACCTCAGCCGTCCATTCCTCCCTCACAACGGATTGTACCCACTGCGGTAAGTCCACCACCTCTTCTTGCCCCGTTGTCTGAATTGGTGCTTTACCTGTTAGCAACTCTAGCAGGAGAACACCAAAACTGTAAACATCAGACTTTTGCTTAGATTTCCCTGTATGAACGAGCTCAGGTGCTCGATAACCTGCGCCTCTCAATGGAGTTATGGGGAGTCCCAGCAGAGGCGTAAGGCCGAATTCTGTGATGCATGCGTTTACGTCGTGTGTGAGAATAACATTGGATGATTTGATGTTTCCATGAGTCAGGATATTTCCAGAATGAATGCATGCTATTCCCTTAGCTGCTCCTATTGCAATTCTGATTCTAGATTCCCAATCAAGAGTTCTTCCAGACTCTTTGTTACCTGCATTATACATCATAGTGGAATAAAGACTTAGTTTTTTTTAGTCCCTTTTTTTTTTGTCCTTTTGATGTCGATTTTAGTCCTTTTGGACTAAAATTGGACACGAAAAAAGGACCAAAATTGAAAAAAGTAAAAGCATACAACACGTTATCTCTAACTTACCATGAAGTCGGGAGGAGAGGCTGGCGCCGGGCAAGTGATCATAAACGAGGAGTTTCTCATTTTGGAATGGTAATATGCCTGAAGGGGAACGACATTAGGGTGGTGGACACTTGCAATCGCCTTCATCTGTTGTTCGAAATCTCTTTTTCCAGCAATCACTTCCCTGAGTCGTTTCACCACGACATCCTTCCCTTCTTCCAAGATAGCCTTGTAGGTAGTACCATAGGCTCCTCTCCCTAATACCTCAGCTGAGGCCCTCAAAAGATCCTCAAGATTGAAGCTGTACGAACTTTCATTGAAGAAGATCAATCTGTTCTTTTCTCTTACTTGAATCCCCCTCGATAACCCTTCCTTCTGCTCGTCGCCTCTACCACTTTTCGCCTTTTATCAGTCCACCTTTAACACCTCTTTTCTTCTTCACACAGAATACCAACACCGCCGAAGCTGCAACAAGTATCGCTGCAGCACCCCTGCTGCGATCGCGATCATACTCACCGTGCTTAGCTTTTTGCTCGTCTTTCGGACTTCAGGGGAAACAGGGGTGTGCATTGGAGGAGAAGGAGAAATATCATGAGAAGTTGGAGGAGACGAAAACATAAACGGAGATGGAGATGGAGTTGGAGACGGAGACGGAGACAGGGATATAGAAGGACAGGCTTCTAGAGGGGTCCCACATAACAAAGAATTCCCTATAAATGAAGAAACAGGGAAATTCTGGAGATGGGATGGAACAGAACCATTAAAGTGATTATTGCTCAAATTTAACTGCCTCAGCTTTGGAAGATTAAAATCAGGTATGAAGCCCGAAAGAGAGTTGTTTTGTAAGAACAAGGTGGTGAGACGTGTAAGGTTTCCGACGGTTTCGGGAACGTTTCCATTCAAAAAATTGAACGATAAATCGACGACAGAAAGCTGAGGCGAGAGGAAGGAAGGAATGGAGCCCGAAAAGCCGTTATCTTGAAGGTTGAGATAACGGAGGGACGGGATAGAGAGGAGGTCGGAAGGAAGAGTTCCGTTTAGGTAATTGGAACGGAGGCTGAGGGTGACGAGCCCGTCTAATCGGGCCAGCGTGTTGTCAGGGATCGGGCCAAGAAGCCCGTACCCTGGGAGACGAAGAGCGGTCACACGGTTGGAAGAGCATGTGATCCCGGACCATGTCGTGCAAACTGAAGTACCGTTTCTCCAGTTGAGTCGTCGTGCATGGGGCGTGGAGTTTGCAAAATCGAGCAGCGCTTCCCGGTCTGAGTTGAGGTCTGCGGTTATGATGGCTGCTTGGAGTAGGTATATGCAGAAAATGAGTGTGGAAATCATGATCAGTTTCATGATTCACCTGTAAAAAAATCATGTGTAAGTAAACATGTACATATATATATCGATTTTTTCTATGCTACCCTGTTGGACAACTGTTCGATAGTGATTTAAAGAGTTGTACCACCTGTTTTGATATGTTGTACGGTACAATATATTAAGCATGCGGTACAATATCCTAAAGTATAGCTGACACTGTCCAACATGCTAGCATCGAATTTATACCAGATCGTTGGCAAGACAAAATAGAAGCATGAAAAGATAGAGAGAAGAGTACCTTGAGAAGAATTTTGAAGATGGGATGTAAGTAGAAGAAAGCTTAAAAACAAGTGAGTTGAAAGAAAAAGTTAATTATATTCTTGTAACATTTAACTCAACGTCCAGCTGTTGATCCAACGGTATTACTATCTACTTTTGTGTGGTATTTTTGTTGGGATAAAAGAAGAAGAAATTAAAGAATTTTGTGAAAGTAAAAGTGTTTGGTGAGGTTGAATAGAAATCAAGATTTTCTTGAGATTAGTTCACCACTTTTATTTGTATTTTTTTGATCTTTGTGGGCTTCTTCGTGAAGCAAACGGAATTCTTTCTGCACAAATCTCAATAACTTGAGAAACTCTTTTCCTCTTTATTGTTCAAGAATAGTTGATAATGAGCATTATTGTGGGATTAGCGTAAGACACAACTACTTTTGATGCGATAATAATAAAATTGGTCAAAATGGTTTAGAAATTTGGTGTGGAGTAATGGTGTGATTCAAGGTTATTAAAGACTGCATGTTGTTTAAATAAATAGTAGTATTATTATGTGTAGTAGCGTGTATAAATATATATATCTAAGGTTTGATTAGAGAGAAATTGGAACAATTCGAAGTAATTATGCTAATTAATAAAATCCCAACATGCAGAACGTAATCAAGCAAGTAGATGATACAAAGATGGCCAGTATAATCTATTTTTAATAATAAAAAAATGCCGACCAATTCTTGGTCTAGTGTAATTTTATGAGTTGACAAAAGCAAAGGATGGGCAGTTGGGTTTGGTATTAACATATTTGCTAATTGCTTCTGCACTCCCCTAATCTTAAATATACTTAATTTCGATACGTCTCATTCAAAAACTTGTCAACTAATTCTGGACAGAGGCCTTAATACTTGGATTGTTTCAACTTTATTAATTTAAGCTGTTAGAATTGGCAATTAAGCACATCATATGATTACATTTCCGCGCTGCAAGAATTTTTCTTTCTGGTTTTCGAAATGATTAATTAACAGAACAAAATAATCAGAAAAAAGTGGGAGTCAAATTAATGCCGAAATTAAACTAATTTAATGACAATAACTTTAGTATTATTGAAGTGGGTAGAAAATGCAAAGCACATGCTTGGTCGTAGATGTGGTCAAAACCACAGAGGTTGCACTTCACATGCTCTACACTTTCATCTCACATACATCTTACCTGTTTCTCCATGTTATAAGCAACATTTTGGGATGAGACAAAAATTCGTATAAGACGGTCTTATATATAAGATGGGATACAAACTAACACAAATTAATATCCACACCTCCCAAAATGTTAAAACGTCATGTTCAAATTACTTTCAGTCTCATGGTGAGACCGTCTCACGCAAGTGTGCCTCAATATAATATGATCTTTACTTATGAACAATTTAGCAATCCCCTTTTACCCTCTAGACTCTTCGTAATTTGATAAAAAGCTTAAAATTAGAGGAAGAAATAAAATAGCCCACATTAAACTTCAGATTCATTTTAACTTCACTTTGGCAATCCAATCCAAGAATAAAGACATATATATTAACATTTTCAATTTACATCGTTTATGAAGCAATTTAAATTATATCAGTACACAAACTCCTAGTAGACCGTATCATGTACAACCTGAAATGGTAGGTAAGTAAATACGTGGAGTAATATACAATTAATTTAGATCTCACTCTCACATTACATCATCATATGCAAGAATTTATCATATAAATATGAACTTTTGCTCATAATAACAGAATACTCAGGTGATGCAAATCATATCCTTTAGTCTCCCAACCTTTAATTAAAAAAAATGAAAAATGGAAAGGAAAACTATGGAAGAATTTAGGGGGACATAAAACCCAATCTCTTCATGAGGATTATTATAAAGGATCAAAAGGCTCTGGCAGAAGTCCAAAACCATTATCAAAGAGGAGTCCTTGGTCAGACTTGTCATCGATGCTGTGAAGCCAATTCGCGTTCTTCAGATCCTCCTTAAGAAGAATCATGTCATACCGTGAACTTTCATAAATGTCGATGTTGGTTAGTTTTGCGCACGACTGAGACCTGTCTTCCTCGCTACCACTTTCAGAATACCGGTTTCCATTTTCTGCAAAGGCACCATTACTATTAATAGAATTGTGCCCGTTGGTAGATGCTGAACTTGGATGGATTTTCTGGCTGCTGGATCTAATGCTTTGAGGGAACAGATTCGAGCCAGTAAGAGGACGAAGACCATTGCTCCCGTTTCTTATGTCCTGTGATAGAATGGTAAGAACTTTGAGTACGATTAAGCATGGAAGATTCTAGATCCCTATCTGGTTAATGAATTTGAGAACCTGATAATGACATATTGGAGAGGAAGTATAAAAGAATTATAAGAGATGAGTACCATATGTCGAATGGCCATGTCAAGAGATTTCTTTGAGATTGTACGGCCAAACCCTGTACTATCTGTGGATGCCTTTGCAGGTTTCCGTGACAACTCTCTTCGTGAGTCCACAGCATCAGCCATTGGCCCATTGGAATGTGTTCGGCCCCTTCCATTTTGTTCAACAAGTCTTCCTCTGGTGACCACTGGTGATGACTGTCTCCTAGGAACATTAGCAGTATTCACTATAGGGTCTGTGTTCCCTTTTGCAGTGAGAGCAACACCAGGTCTGGACCTACCAGCGGACATTGGTCTGTCAGGCAAAGTTGTTCGGAGGTTTGGTGGTGTATCAAGTGGAAAATCGTGGAGTATGATTGGCTGTGGTGGGGCCCGAACTCTTGGTCCAGGGGAGCTTGGTCGGGAAACTGAAGCAGCAGGTCGGCCATTATTGAGACTACGCCCACCAGGGGTTGAAGGTCCAGATACGGGAGATAAAGATGGTGCGGAATTTCGACGAGTAGGTGTCGATGGCCGTGATGTAGTACGAGGAGCAGGAGAGTTTAAGTTTGCAGAGATTTGTGGCCTAGAAGTAGGAGTAGATGGTCTTGAGTTTTGGGATGGCCTCGGTTTATTATCTATTGAAGAGGTACTGTGTGCAGGGCGAGGTTTAGAAGGAGTGGAAGATCTTGACAGGGATGGGCGGGAAGAAGGGGTTGAAGGCCTTGTAATTGATGAAGAGCGATTGGTAGGAGTGGATGGTCTGATATAAGATGAAACAGAAGCAGAGCTTGTGTTGAGTATGGAGGTGGATTTATTGGAATATGTGCTATACTGCGAACTAGAAACAGAAGGTCTAGTCACTGAACTGCTTCGTGTTGGTTTTGTAGGATGAATGTTCTCTGAATGAGATACCGACAGCTGAAATTTATCACTTAATTCAGCTAAAATATTTGCTCAAAGTATTAAAAGAAAAAAGAATTTAAGTGAACTTGAGCAAAAATAACACATATATGACTGAAAGTATTTTGTGCAACATAAAAGCAGAAGGAAGTAATCAGCATAGCAATGTGCTGGAAGCTCTTATGATATAACCAGACAGGTTCACATACCCGCGAGGTTTTGGCAGTTGATCTTGATCTGACCAATGGACCATTCCTTGGAGCCATAAGACCTGTTTGAGATTCATTTGCATTCGAAGAAGGGACCAGTGGAGTTCCAGGAGGAGTAAGAAGCCTATCACAAAAAGGAAGTTTGGACTAAATGATAGAACTAACCACAAGAACAGTATAGGCTGAACTCTTATATTATATCCTTCAGGCATCAAAATTTCTATCTAATGTTATGAAGCGATCTGATTTAACCTACAATTTTGTCCACAGTTATCCATTAATGCATACTAGTGTAAACGAGAAATATGTGCTAAAAGGTTTGATGGTTACGTTTAAATCCTACCTGAATGAACAGTATTCAAATGCTCCGACGAAAAGGTAAGTTATCTAAATTTGGACTTGCATTAAGTCAAGGTGTTACAGATTATCCAACTACTTAAAATTACAGTGGAACATAATGGTGACACTTCATATTCCAACTTCTTGAGTCGCCTATCTGGATCAAGTTTCTCTTCAGAGATTAAAGACTCCAGGTTAGTAAAGCGCAACAGGGGAATGAACTCAATTTTGAGTAATTAACAACAAAGAAATGAGTTATAAACAGCCCATGCCAGTACCCCTGTACCAGGTTATATTTACTACTCTCGAATAAGGTTTACAAAGTCATATATACTTATCACCAGGCCATGTTCTTGTATCAATATAGATATGATTGCTTCAGCAGCGTATCTACAGCATTGATGCAATCTCAGCCAGTAAAAGCAATGTAGGCTTTCTATCTGTATAATCAATGAGAGTGGGGATACCACTCAAAACTACCTAAGAAGCTTGAGCAAAACTAGTGGCTAGTAGTAGTACTATCAATAGAAGAAAAGTAAAACCATGTGCGCTTCATGTGAAACCAACTAAAAAGTAAGCAAATGCATCAGAAATTCATTTCTGGGACAGTTGCTGGGGAAAAGGTACAGGTCAATTAAACGGAGATAACATTACAGCATAAGCTAGATCTGATCACTAATAGGAAAAATAAATAATAAATCCAAGAAAAAGGGTTGACGATTACCAATCGTAGTCGTGCTTTCCTCCTTCAGCCGAAGACAATAAATCATCCAATTGACTCCTCCCCTGTTTGGCTGATCCAAGCGAGAGTCTCCCCAATTTCACCGAAACTAAGCGCGCAAAAAACACCAAAGTTAAAGGAAATGATAATAACAGCTAAAATAAACAAGGAAAACGAAGGTAGCAGATAACAGATACAAATCCATCGACACTACAGATAGTAACTACAACAACGATGATACAGTATTCATCGAACAAATGCAGTACACATTAGGAACTCCCCAGTTTTGCAAATAGTAGAAAAGGAACTCGCAGGCCCGACGTCGTTTCAATTAATCACCAACCGTTTCGTATTATAGTTAAGATAATGCCAAAATCAGTAAATGAGTTAAAATAATAGTATGATGTTTTCGCGCGGAGCCTCAAAATCAATCGCAATACAATCCATCAGTCACCACCACCACTCAACCAACGAGATTTAACAGATGAAAAATAAATTAATCGAGAATAAAATTGAATACCATCGGACTCGTCGGAGGAGGCGACGGAGAGACTCCGGCGGCTTTTGGAGAAGAGATCCAGATTATCATCGTTCGATTCCTTCGAATTCGGAACTCCGTTGAGGCTCAGACGCCGGCGGTGGTTGAGCGGATTCCGGCCGGCGCCGATGACGGATTCCCTCAACGTCCGATTCATGGAGAGCAATTCGAACTCAGAAAAGCATACGCCGATTCGCAGAAAACAAAATTCAGTAATGCGGGAGCTAATTAATGGAGAGAAGATGAGATGGAGAAGACTCTGTTTTCGATTTTATCAGAGCAATTATTATTTAATTATGAATCATACGACGACGTTGCGAAAATGATGAGTCGGTGTGTGCAATATAGATACAGTAGATCTGTACGTATTGGTGAGTTGGGTAGTAAGGTGGTGGTGAGTCAGTGTAGCGAGTTGTGAGTTGAAGAAGAGGCAAGCGCATGTTCAGTGCCAGTAAAAATTAACACGAGAAATACAGACACCAGCTGTGCTTTCCATTACTTTATGGATATATAAATACTTTTTTTAATTCACCTATATTTATGGAAGACTCGTCTATTTGGAAGAAGAATTTTAGATGCAGTAATACTTTGTCTTATTAGTTAATTAAATTAAATGCAAATGACTCGTAAAAAAAAAATGAGTGTGCCTCTCAATAATTCCGTCTCATCTAAAAGTTAAAATTTATAAAAAAAGTATGAAATTAATTTTTCTAACACTCCTTTCATACATGAGCTGAATTATCTTACTACTTCATTAGGAGATAATCATTGAACGAACAATTTAATAAAGGTAGAGTTGTTTTTAGCGGGATTCGAACCCAAAATATGGGCATGAGCTTAAAGGCTCATATATTATAAAATAATTCTATCTCATCTAAAAATTTGAACTTGTAGGAATGTGTGAAATTAATTTCCCTAACAACATCACTCCATAGTGTAGAATTATATAATTTGTTGCATTGATATATGTAACTTGTTTACACTTAATCATGCAGTTATAAACTATGGTGCAAATAAATGCATATTTTAGTGCAATAAATTGAATGGTTCTAAAATATATTATGAACTCCACAGTGCATTTGGTTTATCCAAAAAAAAAATTAATAATCTTGACTAATTCACATATAATCCTCAACTAATATAGGGAGAGGTTGATAACTTATTATCCGGGTCAATCCAAGAATTTAGACGTGAGAATTTGAAATATTCTAAATCGAAAATATAGGAGTGGTCATAATTTATCCTCTTCGATAAATTGTCCACAACTATTTAAATGGAATAAATATTAGAGTGGCTATAATTTGGCGTCCCAGATTTTTTGGGGGAGAATGATTATAAATTCCCTAGTAAGTGGAATGATTTAGATAAGGTTCGACCTTTTCTCTCAAATTTCATTTAGTTTTTTACATGAATATTTGGTTTAATTTATTTAATAATTCAATTTTATTGATTTCAGGTGATGGACCAATGGATCACGAGAAAGGGGGAAATTAATTAATTCCATATAAAGTAGTAATAATTTTATTGTTGGGGGTACCCATACCAAAATATGGTCCATTCTACATAGTAATGTCACTGTAATGTAGATTTTGGATCTTACATTTATTTTAGCAAAATTGGTTTTTTTTTTTTATCGAACAAAATTAGTTTTATAGTTAGTAAACACTATTCAAAAAAATCATGGCCCTTTCTCCAATAACTCCAAATTGATTCACTGTAATGTAGTCTCTCCATTTCGAAATCAGGTGATCATTTATTTTTAGCTAGCTTAAATTGATCATCTGACATCAAAAGCTAATTAAGTAGTTACTAAATCATTATCACCTATTTGCCAATGATTTTAAATCTCTATTGCAATTTCCCAACTCAAATTCAATGATGCACCTTTTATGATATCGATTAGTTGAGAACTAAATTGAAAATTATAAATTCAAATATTTTATATACATACATATATTTAATCAAATTCATTACATTTAGTGTTTGTCTTTTAATGTAATTTACCAATTATTTTAAGAATCCTATGTTAAAAAAAGTAGACACATATATCTTAGTTACTTCATTTATAAATTAGTGAAAAGGGCACTTGCCGCCGAACTACGTTATAATATATTCAATGTCAAATTTGATGTGATTTTTTTTTTATTTATTTATTTGACCAAAATGTACGGCGGGTGCAATTTGAAATCGAGTATATTAATGGGTGATGAGTAAATTTTAGATAAAAAGTAGTATATATTAAATAACGAAGAAAGTGTTTGGTGTTCTTATTAATTGGCTGTTTGTGTGGTTAGAATTTGAGATAAAGATCACTCCAGAAGGCAGAAACATGCAACAGTAATTGAATGCTTTAAATAAGTATCCACGTGGCTGTAAATTTTCCAGTAAAGTTGAACAAATTACTTGAGACGATTTCATATTCCATTTTTCTTGAAATAACTATTTTCACTATTACGATATTATTATTGTAGTAATGGAAAATGCTGCCCCACAACATACCCAAGTATTATGATGGACTTATATTCACGGGTGGTCCTTATATACATTTAAGAGTACTATATATTTATAGTGTATTTTAAAATTATATAATTTATTTATATTAAATTATATAATTATTAATATAATTCTAAAATATATTATAAGTATAAATATTTATATCTTTTAATATAATAAATTATATAATTTTAAATATATTATGAATACACTATGTACGAGAATGCATATAAAATTTTGTCATATTCAAGACATACCCTCAATTAATTTTAAATATATCATTAATATTATTAAATTTTGTCATATTCCTGCTTTTCAACTCTTATTATCAATTATTTTTAACGCTCAATTTTTCTTAAATAGTAGACCTTCTAGTCAATTTAATTTCGTTTTAACTATTCATTTCATTTGCAATTTAAATATTATCATTTATTTTTAAATATTTATTAATTATGTTTATTCCAAATATACCCTTTAATTTAAAAATAAATTAGATAAAAATCATATTATGTAGTATTTCGAAACTATTGATTAATAGTATAATAGAAAGTTGATAATTTTTATTTTTTTTTGAGGAAAATAAATATTTTATTAGATAAAAGCCCATAAAGCAAAAATAGTGCTTATGGACAAAAGAATCTATATAGAGATATTAGGACAGATTTAAAGAATACAAGGGATTGCTGAGACAAAGTTCGTAAGAGGCATTATCCAGAATCATTTTTCTTGCCAAAAACCAACTTCAAATTCTTCCTTTAAGTTTCTCAATGATTTTCTCTGGGACGAACTCCGCACCTTCAAAGACCAAGATACAATCTTGAATATATCTCATATATTCTATTTCCATAATAATCACAAAATATCTCTTTCTCCTATATATATGAGATTTTTTAAAATTTGGCATTAATAGGGAAGAAATAAGATTTTTGACTTTTCTTGAATTTATGAGATAAACTTGTATTTCAAGAATACTTATTCCATAAAATATTTTAAAGAAAATCAAGAAAATATTTTCTCTCTCTTCCTTAATATTTTCGAAAAAAATAGGAAATAATTAGGCAATAATATTTCTTTTATTTTAATCACTTTTTTTTTTTCAGTTATTGAACTTTATCTTTTGGCTACTAAAGGAGCCTTTAGCAGAATTAAGATTAGATCTTCTAATGGACCTTGAATTATCAATATTGAGCCGCAATATTATTCAAACTAATTAATATTAATTCCACTACATAATTAATATTGCACTGTCCATCTTAACCCATATTACTGTAATATGACTCCCGGTTATTATCTCCCGTGTTTAAGATTACCCAGTCTATTAATTAATTTAAGCCACTGAAAGACTTCATATTAACTAATTGTTGGGATAACATATGTCAGGATCTATCGAGATGATCTCATAAACACAAATTTAAATTAACAATTATTACTAGCATGAATTAACCTAAGTGAATTCAAATAATAATTAATCCAACAAATGCAAATAATATTAACGTAAATGATCCTAGCATGCGGAATTTATAGGAGTTTACATAAACGTACCCGTTGGAGAGACGATCTGAGACAGACAAGATCAAGTATTTGGATACCCACCAAAAGTCATTCTCAAGTATTCCCAAGTCCTCGTTCAATAACCCCGGTAGAAGGTTCTCCAATAAACGATTTATAAAACAAAGAAAAATAAATAATTGTTGCACCACCTTTGTGGATTTCTAATATTTCCAACACATGGAACACTAGTTGGAGATGAAAAATTTCATCCCCTATTTATAAGTGAGGGAAGGACGAAAATTTGAAGCAAAATTAGGGCTATGAAAGATCTTTTCTTGATCTCCAAGAAAACTTGAATATATCTCATATATTATTCTTTCCATGTTTATTTTTCCACAAAAATCCCACACCCTTATTTAGCTCATATTTTTGAAAATTACAAGAAGATTTGCAAGATTGAGTATTTCTTGAATTTATGAGATATTCTTATATTCCAAGAATACATATTTTTATCCATAAAATCTTTCCAAGAAAATCAAGAAAATCTTTCTTCCCTTTCTCTTTATATTATTTTCGAAAATTACCACTTAAAGAAGTCAAGTGGGAGTTTTCTTGAATTTATGGGATAATCTTGTATTCCAAGAATACTTATCTCTTTTCCATAAAATCTTTCCATGAAAATCTTCTCCCTCTATCTTTAATATTTTCAAAAATTTCAAGGAAATATAATGCAACAATAATTTATTTTATTTTAAAGACCTTTTATTTATTGGAATATAATTGGACTACTTGAAGGGCCTTTATGAGAATTAAGATGAATCTTCCAATGGACTTCTGAATTCCAATATTGACCCACAATATAATTCAACCCATTAATATTAATTAATGACACTATATAATTAATATTGCACTATCCAACTTAACCCATATTACGGTAATATGGCTCTAGGTTATTATTTTTCGTGTTTAAGATTATTTAGTCCATTAATTAATTAAGTCACTGAAAAACTTTATATTAATTAATATTTTTATCATTGGAGTAAGGACATCCCAACTTTATTATTCATAACGGAAAATTAATTTCACTTGCAAGATTTGGTATGATGAAGGTTCCGGGCCCCACCAAGTTGCAAGCGCACGATTCTCTGTATTAATTTAGCAACTGTCATGCAATTAATATTATTGCCCAAGATATAGGGTATCGAAGTCACAATGATTCTCTTCTCATTTATAAGTCAAAGCAATAACTACTAATCACACACAGTTCTTATTAAGTAACAGAGATTAAGAAATCAACAATCACTGAGGTCTAACTCTTCATCCCTTAAGTCGGTGCGAATGAGTTTATCCTCTCTGCAGGTCCACTTCAGCGCATCGAATGCACTAGTGTAATCTCTTGGTCAAGATAAACCAATTTGAGCCTTACACATCTACCTCTACCAATAGATTGTTCGGATCTATCTAAGTTGTGAAATACGCACTCGTTTACAAGACACTGTTACGTGATCTTCTGTGATCTGGTATCACCACGTTAACTGCAATGTAACGCGTGCTATGAACAGTTTGCAATAAATATATATAATATTCAATCATATTTAAAGCAATAGTGATAAATAATTTATTTCAGTAAATAAGCTTTTAATACATATGTTATACAAAGTAAAAGCATACTTTCACGTATAACCCAACATTAATATCTTTTTCATTGGATTAAGAACGGTTCAACATTATTATCCATACCGGAAACTAATTTCACTTGCAAGATTTAGTATGATAAACCTTCTGAGCCTCCCAAGGGGACAAATCACGCAAGACGTACTTGCACACGATTCTCCATATTAAATCTTAGCAATCGTCATGTAACTAATAATATTGCCCAAGATATAAAATATTGAATCTCATTGATTCTCTACCCAACATACGTCAAAACAATAATTATTAATTTCACACGATCCTATTTAAGGAACATGGATTAAGAAATAATGAACCACTGAGGTCTAATTCTTCTATATTCAATACTGAAAAATTTATCCTCATGTAGGTCCTATTCAACGCATCATTATGCACTAGTGTAATCTCTTGGTCAAGACAAGTCAATCTGAGCCTTACATTTCAACCTTTCATGATGGATTATTCATTTCCATCTAGGTTCTGAATTTATACTTAGTTACAAGGAACTATTAATTTGATTTTCTGTGATCTGGTATCACCAAATTAACTACAATGTAACACATACTATTTATTGAACAAATATGCAGTAAATATATATAACATTCAATCATATTTAATGCAATAATGATAAATAATTTATTTCAATAAATAAATAAAAAATTCAATTTAATTATACAAAATAAAAACATATTTACTGCTATAACTCCAACAACCTTATCAACGAAACATCATTTAGTAAAAATATGGCACACGGACAACGGGTGGGGATAGTGATAAAAGTGACACTTGATTCATTCGTTCCCAAAAGAAAGAAAACATGTGTGATGCTTTCACGTTGAAGATTATGTTTCAATGTCTCAAAAATACGAAATGGGCCACTCTAATATCTCATTATTAATTAAGACCGCGATTCAGTTGCAACATTTTAAATTCACTGAATTGTGATTAATTTTGATTTTTTTAAAACTCCACCCGACCGGGGACCAGAACCCACTGTCCATTAACTACTTCAATTGAGCGCTTAGTATCCGATTAAAGAACCAACTAATTCGGAGGACCAGAATCCACCGTCCACTAATAGGGGGTTTCACTTCAAATGAGAGCTAAGAGCCGACTAATTAGGGAGTCCAGAACTTGCTGTCCACTAATGGGACTCCCAAATCCAATCTTACACCACTTGATCAAACTTGAGGGTTGTGATGAATTTTGAATTATATTAATCAAAACAAACTTTCAATAAATTTGTTATAATATATATATATATATATATATATATATATATTTAAATACATTAATTCTCAAATTCTTCAAACACAATCTAATTACGTGTTTGTTATCATATCAGTCAATCAATTTCATGCGACTGAAATTGAAGTTTGGCAAGATGATATGGTGCGGTGCATGAGAGATAGTGATGCTCGAAGAAATGTATGGTCCGTCATCTATAATGTGGAAAAATGGTGTCCATTTTTTTGGATTGAGAAAAACCAAAAAACACCAACATTGAAGGAAGATTAGGACAGCGTAATAGTAATACATCAGGTATGCTTCGACAGTGATTTTCTTAACTTTGATTTATTCTTCTTTCTCAATCAAGCTTATTATATCTATACTTTCGATACGTCGATTTAGTATGATGTTTAATGTTTCTGCATTCGCTTTTTTAGCTTTTATTTTTTCAAGATTAGGTCTCCGCTCTCCGGTGAAACTCATAGTATAAAATTTACATCACTACACTTAGGCTCCACTTGGTACCCCTTAATACGGGTTTTAACAGTGGTTCTGATAAAAATATGAGTCCACTTGGTAGACAATAATATGGGTATACAATTTTTCGATGGATCCGGAATTAATCAGCTCGCCCCGGCACTTATTACGGCATTTCTACTGTTTCCCCTTTAACAATTTAATGTCTTCCCCCCCAGGGTGTTCCGCGAAGACGGCTTCTACAGTAAGAATCCTTGGTCGATTTTGCCCCCGATTCCCCCTGTTTTTGTTGTATTTTATTTCTAGGCTAGTTCACTTTTTTGGTTTTCTTGTGCGTCGTGTATGTGGTGTGGGTTATTTTGAACGCTGCAACCCTAAAATATCTGCAAAATCTCTCCGGCGGCGTTGTGAGTATAACCTCGATGGTGGCGCACGGTGGCGTTGTATCAACCCTGATCTATTGAACCGAGGTATGTATTGGGTTTTTTTAATTTTTGTTTTTTGTTTTATCAACACAAAGCACAAACAATTCTTCACTCCTATTTCATGAATCTGAGAATATAAATATGAAAATTGAGAGATGCCAAACAACCAGTTGTGTATTTTCGTCGATAGTTCGAAAATTATTTCGCAGTGGGTGTATTTCGGTTCTTCAATTGAAATTCCCTAAGGGTGATTTTATGCTTTGAATTCGGCCAAAATTCATTAAGGACTATTTTATCATAATTTTTATGGTAGCTTGAAAAATAGAATATGGGTTGAACGGGCAAAGTTTAGGAAGGACAAATTTATGTGTGGGATACCGAAATCGACGAAAAATTGGTTCACAATGTTCGATTCCGAATATTTTTGTTTATGCAGATTTTTTAGGCAAATTTCATTGAATTTGGGTTTGATATCAAATTGCATATTTTGTTGGGATATTTAGTTGCCTTATTTCACAGTAGTGGGTTGTGATATCACATTGCTAATATATCAATCTCGTGTGCATTGTTTATTTTCAATTTTACAAATTTTGTATGTTGTTCTACCTCTGTTGTTCTAGCTCAATGTTTTAATGTGTGTGCTCGCTCTAGCTCAAATATTTGTGAATTTTTTAGAAAGATTATTGGATGTGGACTGAAATTGTTGTTTGTTTTTTGGTTTAAATGTTGACTGAGAATAAGTTGTGGACTCTCATTTGGACAAAACAGAAATATTGGTTTCTACAGGTTTATTTTGTTGGTTAAGGGTTAAGTTTCTTCAATTATTTTGCTTATTTTAGGGATTACTTTGTTGTGTAAGGGGATCGTTTACTGGAAGGTGTGTAGTCTTTATCCTCCATACACATTTTAATTGATCTTGAACCATTGTCTATTGTCTAAGCGAAATCGTTTATTGGTTGTAGGTAAATCCTATATTTCTGCCCAATTCATAACCCACTATGTTGACACCAGGCCATGAAGAAACTGTTGGTAGTTTTGTTGATAGAACGCGTACAACGTTGAAGAAAAGTTGTGCTTTTTATACTGGCACATTTGTTACTTCAAACACATAATGAAAGAGTTAGACGACCGGATGATGTTAGGCCATATGGCATGATTAGCAGATTACCTTCCCAAGAAAACCGTTTAGGTAGGTTGTGTACGATGACTAACTCTGCATGTGTTGAAAATTTAAGAATGGACCAAAACACTTTTGCACGACTATGTTTGTTACTTAGGGATTTAGGAGGTCTAAACGAATCACGATATGTGAGTGTCGAGGAACAAGTGTCCATGTTCTTATCTGTATTGAGTCATCATAAAAAACAGAGTGTTATCAAGTTTGACTACCTACGTAGTAGGCAGACAATGTCGCATTACATGAATGTAGTCTTAAAAGATGTCATAAAACTGCACTATTTGTTCTTGGTTAAACCTACTCCTGTTCCAGCCGATTCAATCAATCCACGATGGAAATGGTTCAAGGTAATCATGAAACAACCCCCTACCCAATTGTATACAAGTTGGATGAATAGTGGAAGGGCTAAAGAAATCGTCCAAAATGAATAGTGGAATGTGGTTTTTATTTTATATTTTCCAAAGAGGGGTAATTTTGTACTTTCCTTCAAATACCCAATTGTATACAAGTTTATTACCCCTACCAAATGACATACTAATTTTATTCAAAATTATTACCACCTACCAAGTGGAATACTAATTTTATGTTGTCACACATACTACATCGAACCAAACGACATAATATCCCCGACTCATATTATATTATACGAATCTTTTTATCTCATACTAATTACATCAACCATACCAAGTGGAGCCTTATCAACTAATATCATTACACTTATAAACTGATATCATAATATTAAAATGTTACAAGTATTAATTTATAAGAGTATGATATTACTTATAATTAGGGGTGAAAACGGATCGGATATTTTTCGACCGATCCGGAGCCGTATCCGGTCGGTATCGAATTCGGTATAAAAAACTCGTATCCGGGCGGATACAGATAGTTGACTTCGGATTCGGAATCGAAATCGGAATACATAATATCCGACCGTATTCGAGTTTTCCCATATTTTATCAGATATTATCCGAATATCCGAATTTTTTAATATATTTTATTTTATAATTTATATTAATATATATAATAATATAATATTAGTACTATTTAGTACTTAATACTTATGTAATTTTATTAAGAAAATAGTCAAAAACTAAACAATTCAGTATAATATTATATATGTCTTCTTAGGCGTTATGTTGTGCTGGAGTGGTGATGGTTACGAAAGATATATCTTTTAGTTTCATATTATTAGCAGTAGATATAATTTTTATAATTTGCATTAGAACTTCTATAAAATATTGCATAGGTAGTTTTTTTTATGCGTTTCAATGATATTTTGATGATTTTCATTTGAAATATATTATCCGATTATAGTTATTCGAATCCGGCCCGAATTCGTTCGATATCCGTCCCGTATCCGTATACCGAATATTCCGAATTCGTATCCGAATCCGACTTTTCCGTATCCAACTCCAAATTCGAGAAAAAAATATGATTTAAGATACGGTATAAGCACTATCCGTCCGTATCCGATCCGTTTTCACCCCTACTTATAATGATATGAATTTCATACTATAAACAGATTTTGCAGATGAGTTTGTGTTTTTTCAATACCAAATTTCAGAAAAATTACATATTAAACTGAATATATTAACTAATACTTTTCCTTGAAAGAAAATAAAAATCTAATTAAACCCTCCCAAACAAGACGTTAAATTGAGTGTTTATATATTTGGAGGAAAAAGTGTTTATAAGACTGAAAGAATTGAAGTAAAAAACTCTCTACAAAGTGAAAATTGCATTTTTTTCAAACCAAAATCGTCAATTTTTTTTAAATTTTTTTTCAATGAAAAGTCTGATTTTTTGATAAAAAATTAGAAAACCATTAAAAATCAGATTTATCTTTTCTTAAATCATCGCTTCCAATTTTTTGTCCCTTAAAGGCATTTTCTCTATGTATTTATAGATAGTAAAAAATTACACCGAACATTTTCAGTCACCAAAACCATAATCGTCAAGATAACTTTAGTGGCTCAAATTAGGTCCAGAAATAGCATTTCTCATGAAAAACCATAAACCTCCAAGATAAAAATTAGAAAACCGGAATATTCAAGAGATAGGGACATGACACTGCTCGTCTTAGATATGGTATGAAAAAAAAAATACTACAAACAAGAAAATTCTAATGATACCAGTCCCCATGGGACCTTAACTTCAACCACAATTCTCACACACACATATGATATAATTAAGATATATATATATATATAATTTGATGTATTCATTCATATAATTTGATCAAAACTTATGATGTGTTTCATCACTTCATCATTCATGTTACCAAATTTATGTTCAATTGACATAAATGATAAAAAGATCATGTTTCCGCTAAAAAATTTTAAAAAAAAAACCCTGTATTTTGTGATAATCTACGGTACACTCTAATTTTTTGTATTTCAAAATTTACATAAATTTGCTGATACGAATAACGAGATGACAATTGACAAGATATCTCATCAATTCGACTCTATAAAATCCAACATTTATTACCCTGTATACACGCACATATACATACACGGGCCAATTATAAGCCCCAACGAACAAGTTCAAGACTTCAAGTAGGAAAAAAACAGATAAAAAGAAAGTGAATAAATACACACAACATTAAAAGCTCATCATACACAATTATATTTACTGACAAGAGTTAGATGCATCTGTTGAAGGCTCTCGCAGCAATACAAAATTATTGTCATATTTACACAAGCAATAACACAGAATAAATATGGCTTCATAACTCAGAATATATTACTCAAAAATACTAACAAAAAAGATAGACCCCACTCTCGAAATCAGCATGTGGGAGTCACCACATTATCAAACACACAATCATGTAAATATTTTTATTTCATTTCATTAAATTTCACATGGGATGGAGAAGACCCACTTGGAAAATCAGCAAACCAACTGAGTCTTAATTACATCCAAGTGTTCCTTTGAAGTGAAGATAACTGCAACCCTACCCCTTTATGTATATGGACATGAGATATTATTTCCAAGTGCATGCACTTTTTTTAAACGATAAAACGATTGATAAAGTGATAGAGACTAAGAGTGAGGCTTTCCTTCAAGAATGGAATGGGCAGTTTCATGACTTATGGGAGATTGAGCCCCCGAATGCCACTTCACCGACCATGTGGCGAGCCATATCCTTATTTCGTTCCTACTCCGAGTTATACTCCCATTACTTCGGGATATATGAATAATGGGTCTTTTTGGCTTACTTTATAAGCTCCTTAAAACAACTTATAAGTTGCTTAAGAGCTTACAAGCTCTCTCAAAGTGTGTGTAAAAGAAGATGTTTAACAACTTATAAGTTCTTAAAATAAGCTACTTACAACTTATAAGCTCCAAAAAAATAAGTTGGGTTATTTTTCTAAAACTTTTAAGCTACAGGTCCACCTTTCTCTCTCCCTCTCTCTCCTATCTCCCTACTCTCTCTCTCTCCTCTTTCCCCCATCTCTCTCCTTGCTCCCTCTCATATATTCCTCTTCTCCCCATCTCTCTCATGTCTCTCTCACCCTCTCTCTCAAATATTTTTCTCAAATTATCAAATAACTCAAAATTTAACTAGCCAAACACTTGTAACAACTTATAAACTACTTGAAAATTACATCTTTTAAGCACTTTAACTAACTTATAAAAAGTTGGAGCTTATAAGATGTTTAAAATAAGCTTACCCAAACAGGTCCTATATATTGCTATCTTATTTATCAGCTGAGACATGCTCTTGTTTGCATCCCAAGTATATATATTTTTTCTTAAATAGTTTCTTTTCAGATCTTCTTAGGTCTGCCTTACCTTTTAAATTTGAGTTGATTATTCTCTACTTTCTACTATTTGTATTGGGCATCTAAAGGTCTACTAATAGTAAGTGGGCTTCTCTAATTTCATCTATTTTGAGCTACCCTCACCTTTTCTAATGCAATTTTTACATATTTTTTCAAATTTAGTGTGCACATTTCTGCCACACTCATTTTTCTGTTCATATTCATATTTAGTACAATCATTTT
Organism: Stenogyne calaminthoides; assembly: GCA_037126765.1. NCBI lineage: Eukaryota > Viridiplantae > Streptophyta > Magnoliopsida > Lamiales > Lamiaceae > Stenogyne > Stenogyne calaminthoides. Next base: position 110,045 of record JBBCBC010000089.1, read on the forward strand.
ACCAAAACAAATTTGGCAATATTTGCAGATTACCCAGACAATGCATCTCGACATAAACAAATATTATGCATGAGGAAATCTAAAAACAGCATCTTAAATTCAGTATGCCAAAATATACAGATGTTACAATCATACTAACACAGTGACGCTGTGAGAGATACGAATTGAGTTAACATGAAATTAAATGCAGTTAGTTGTAATAAAATCAAAATCAGTGTCTGGCTCCTTAACATTACTTCTATATCCCTCTCAAAATCCTTTTTAAGTAGAACATACCGATTTATAAGGAAAGTATGGAGACCCACCGGCCACCTCCTGACATGTAGCTGCAATCAGCAATCTGCAGGAAACCATCATATCTCAGTTTCTTTACAAATTCTTTGGTGTACACATCTCAAATAACCAAAAAAATGAGTTGAGTCCATCTGTGATCCAAAAATAACATAAAACTGTTCTGAGTTTCGCCCGTACTTAGAACAATTTTATGTTATATATGAATGAACCATATATTGGAAAGAGATGATACTCCTCATAAGTCCGTGTTTTGTCCATTGGCATTTCCAGAGTTTCATTCAAGCTGAGACGTGTGTCTATGAACTCATAATCCATTTATAATGATTATTTAGTCTCACTAATTGTGTATTATAAAGACTATAATTGTGTCCCTCGTTCAAGACAGATTAACATATAGAAACTAGACACTAAATTCATAATAAAAAAACTTTGTATTGAGCATTTGAGCTTAAATCCAGATAATACCAACACAAACAATAAAATATTTCCAAAACACCCTGATCTAATTTCCCGATTCATCTTTTATTACTGCCAGTATAAATTTCACCACCAACTTGTTTTAAATCACCCACTAAAACTCTAATTCATCAGGCAAAGGGGCAAATTCACTATTAATAGGCACAATTCACGGAATTACTCAAATGAACCTCAATAATTCTACAAAAAACAAGCAAATAAAAAAAAGAAACTACTCACATTGTAGGAGACATCAGGTTTCTGAGGTTGGCTAACCCATTCGAATGGCGATGAAGAACAACGGGGCAGGCAGCTCACGGCCGATAGTGCTCAGGTCCGAATAGAAATCCGAACCGTAATCGACCGACTATGCAGCTTCTCTGATCGATCATTTCCATAATTTTTCCTATTTCGCCATAAGCATCCCTACCCTGATACTCTTCAAATTCGATGAACCGCTGCAAGGGTTTCAGGCGTCCGTACAAATCTTCTTCTGTTTCGAACTTTCGATCGATCATGACTTGTGGCCTGGGAGATGAAATGGCTGAACTGAAGAAGGAATTGTTTTTTATTTGGGCCTTAACATTTTGCTAACTTCAAATAATGGGCCTCGTAAATGAGGCCTGCCATTGGAATTGGAGATTGGGCCTCAGCTGACTCACCATGAAGGGTTTAGGAAAGTGCATGGCAAATTGAGCAACAAATGTTGATGTTCCGACTACTTTTAAACAAGGAAGTCTCATAACTCATTTTCTAAATGAGTATTTAAACAATTATCAATTAATAGATATATTTTTAATATTTTTCATTTTTAATTTTATCGACTTTAAGAAATATAAATAGACCTGCAATTTAAATTTTAAGAAATTTATGTCTCAATATTCAAATAAACATGCAGGTTATATTTGATATGACTATCTTTCAAATATGTAAGTTTGTATGATTATATATATGCTAGCAAAATTTTAATTTATTAATAAATTTCTATACATGACTAATGTTTAACTTTATTGCAAGAAATGAAAATTTGATAAAATAGGTTTCACACAGAAAAACAATACAATTTTTTTTTACGAACTAGTTATGTAAAACATGCAACGCGCGTGTTAATAAATTAGTTATGTTAAACGATACGAAAGAGAATGATGAGCTCGCAACAAGTGTAGATAGTTTTTAAAATCAATTATAAATTAAGCCATAAATAATTCATGAACTTGTTTAACAAGAGTTTATGGTGAATTTGTTTATATCATTTAGTGTAAGATTGTGATACTTTTTAACATATGAAGTATCATTATTTAGTAATTAATTTTAAGAAAAATATACATTAATTTTTTTAAATATAAATAGTACTGATGCTAAAATGTGATACTACTTCATGTGTTAAAACATTTATCTCCTTCCTCATTATCTGTCTCATTTGATCTAATTACAAAAGGAGAGAGTATTATTTAAAAAAAATAGAATTCACGTAACAAAATTTATCCAGAGTTTGTACTTAAATAACAAATCAAATTTTCACTTAAAAAATCGATTATAAAATTACATCATCCACATTTTGAGGTGTGGATTTAATAGTGATATGTAGGTCACACAAATAGAATTAATGATCATGTTTTGAAAGTGGGAGAGGCAGTGATTCGATTTCGTCTACTATAAATAGTAATTAGCACCACTAATTGTGCAGATTGTCAATAGGAGTAGTGGATACTTTGAATTCATTGCATTATAGGTCCAAAATTATTTAATTTTTATTGTGACATGGATATTTTGCTGTTTTGATGAAAAGACCTCCAATAATTGGCCCTAATATTCTCCAAAAATATAGAGCCCTTAAGTTGTTTTTTAGCGCAAAAATATTTAACTAGGTCTTAGGTAGCTAATGTAGCCCTTTATTTGTGTAAACTTAGTTTACCATGAACTTTATTTTTTAATATTATTATTATGCTTAAAAGTAAATAATTTTTATGCATAACAATAATTATTTTTATGTATAATAGTGGTAGAGTTTATGCATAAATATCATTTAGAAAAATGTTTCTCTAGAGATATTGTAAAGTGATAATCATGAGAATCAAAATTAATCCATATTAAAATTCTAACGTTTAACTCGAGAAAAATATAATTAGTTAGTGATAAAGAAAATGTATATTTTCTCCACTTTCCCACGTAATTTTTGCTTTCATATTTAAAAACAAAAATTTAAATCCAATGCAATCTCACCATTATACTTGCTATTTAGTCTTTTTTTTTTTTTCCATCTGCCGACTGCCGACTGCCGACTGCCGAATTTGTTTTATTAGGATATTTAGATTAGTGGAAGAGAAGTCATCAGGATATAATAGGCACTTAAGAAGATCTATGTATCATACTAACTTGAATTACCTAAAGTTATAATTTTATTGCAAAAACTTGTATGCAATATTTGCATATTAGGTTTATGTGCAATTATAATGTAATTGATTTGTTTTTTCAAGGGCCAGCACTATCAGATCGGGTTAGGGCATATTAATGGCGTGTTATGGGATTTCTTCTTTCTCGCGTCGCGTTGCAACAACCGCAACCAAATTTCTTCTTCTTTCTTGCTTCGGAGAATTTTGTCCGTCGTTCGTGTTGGGTTATCAAACAATCCCACATCGAAATAATATGAAAGGATCATGGAGTTTATTAGGATGATCTCTATCTAATTGGTATGAGGCCTTTTAGGAGATGCCCAAAAATAAATTCGTGAGGGCACGGCCCAAGACGGACAATATCATACCAATGAGGGGATTTTGGTCCATCCAGGGTCCTAACAGTGGTATCAGAGCCATGGTCCCAGGCGAAACGATGTGGAGTAGTCCCTAGTGTTGAATGAAAAAGACGGTGATGTTGGGATTATACTGGAAAATATGCTTTTACTTTGTATAATCAGACTAACAGAATTTCGGACTTATTTACTGAAATAAATTATTTATCACTGATGCTTTAAATATCATCGAATGTTACATATATTTACTGCATAACTGTTCATTAAATAGTACGTGTTACATTGTAGTTAATTTAGTGATACCAAGATCACAGAAGATTAAATTAACAGTTCCTTGTAACTAAAAGTACACCATTCACGACCTAGATGGAAATGAACAATCCATCGTGAAAGGTTGTAGTGTAAGGCTCAGATTGGTTTGTCTTGACCAAGAGATTACACTAGTGCATGGCTGATGCATTGAAGAGGACCTACAGGAGGATAAATTCTTCAGAACTGAACTAGGAAGAATTAGACCTTAGTGGTTAGTTATTTCTTAATCTTCGTCCCTTTAGTAGGATTGCGTGTGGTTAGTAACTATTGCTTTGACTTATTATGGGAAGAGAATCAGTGAAATTCAATACCATATATCTTGGGCAATATTATTGGTCACATGCGATTGCTAAGATTTAATACGGAGAATCGTGTGCAAGTACGCTTGTTCGATTTGCCCCCTTGGGAGGTTCATAAGTTTTATCATACCAAATCTTGCAAGTGGAACTAGTTTCCGGTATGGATAATAATGTTGAACCGTTCCTTTACCAAGGATAAAATATATTAATTAATGGAAAGCTATTTCAGTGGCTTGAATTAATTAATGGGCTAGATAATCTTAAACATGGGAAATAATAACCGGGAGTCATATTAACTGTAATATGGGTTAAGATGGATAGTGCAATATTAATTATGTAGTGGGATTAATTAATATTTATGGGCTTGAATAATATTGTGGCTCAATATTGATAATTCAAGGTCCATTGGAAGTTCCAATCTTAATTCTCCTAAAGGCCCCCCGAGTAGCCCAAGATAAAGTCCAATAACTGAAAAAGTTGTTTAAAAATAAAATAATTTTGTTGCCTATTTTTCCTTGTTTTTTTTTCGAAAATTATGGATAAAAGGGGAGAAAGATTTTCTTTGAATTTTGTTATGGAATGAAGATATGTATTCTTGGAATACAAGATTATCTCATTAAATTCAAGAAATCTCCCACTTGGTTATTCATATAGAAAATTTTGAATTTTTTGAAATATAAGGGAAATAAAGATTTTCTTGATTTTCTTGAAAATATATTATGGAAGATATGTATTTCTTGAAATACAAGAATATCTCATAAATTCAAGAAGATCCAAATCTTGGATTCTTGTCTCTTAGTTTTTTCGAAAAACATGTCATAACAAGATGAGGTGGGATTTTTGTGGAATATTTTAATTATGGGAAAAAAAATATAAGAGATATATTCAAGATTTCTTAGAGATCAAGAAAAGATTTTCCCACATTGTTTTTCTTCCCTAAAAATCGTTCATCACCCCATCTATAAATAGGGGATGATTCTTTCATTCTCAAGTGCAATTCCATGTGCTGGAAAAAATAGTAAATCCACAAAGGTGGTGCAACAAAGTTTATTTTTCCTTTTGTTAATTGTTCGCGAGTATCCTTCCACCGGATTGTCGAGCAAGGACTAGGGAATACTTGGAAAGGACTTTTGGTGTGTTTTCATATATGAGACCATTGCCATTCCAAGAGGTAAGTTCACGTAAACTCGTAGTAATTCCGCATGCGTAGGATTTACGTGAACTGTTTATATGCATGATTTGTTGTTGAATTATTATTTGAATTAATATGGGTTAATTCATGCTAGTAATAATTGTCAAGAATTAAATTTGTATTTAAATATTCATCCCGAATAGATCCGGGCAAATAATTCCCCAACAACTGGTATCAAAGCCTCGGTTTCGGGCTCTGAATTTTAAATTGTAATTTAATTCGCTGTCATTAAATTTGAAATTGGATAGTAGAATTGCTAGATCTTTTTTGCAGGTATCCAATTGTCATGGAATTTAATTTGTTTATTTATGCATGCATATAAATTGTGGTTTTTTAATTCGATTAGTTCGGATTCGTTTTGCCTCGTGAGAAAATCCACGAGTAGATTAGAATTTGTTTGATTTGATCAATGTAATAGACTAGTTTAGATCTAGGTTTATTTATTTTGTAAATAAATTGTAATCGGATCGGAAAACGGAGGCGGAAATGAAGAATTAAAGGATGGGATCTCGAATTACTAAGGCGTTTAAACAATTAATTGACAATTTTATTGGGATAATATGGCGGCGTCGAACGCGCGTGAAGGATTATCTGAAGGCAAGACGACGCGGACGGTGGTCAAATGAACCGTATTTAACGACGGAGTTAAAATTGTGGGCGAGGCTCGAGGGCATTTTGTAAAAAGGTTGGATAATCATCCGGGCGACGCGGCGAAATGGTGGGCGATATATCTGCCCAAGGCGGCATGCACGACGGGCGGGCGGCGTCTTGCCCGGATTTGAATAAGTTTTGTCTTTTTGAAGCGGCGTCCTTCTTTCTTCTTGGCGATGTCTTGACAAGATGGGTCTGGGTAACGCTGGCGATGTTGAAGACGGCGGTTTGTCCTTAAGCCTTTTAAACGCCATTCGACACGGCCGGGGGAGTGCTAGGTGGGCACTCCGACCCACGAGCTGGTCGATGACGTGGCTTGACAAGGCATTTTTTTTTTTTAAAATGGTCTCTTGGGGAGCTTTTTCGAGATTGATTTAAGCGATGAAGGCAATGAAGATGATTTCTCAAGATCAAGACATGACAAAATTAACCATGACAATTGGATAAATGTGCCCAATATGTTTAATTTTTGTCTTGATGTTTATGCATTATTTTATGCTTATTTAAATTGTGTTTAAATTTGCGATGCATGAGAAAATGTTTTGAAAAATCTCACTTTCAAAAATTACTAAGTATGTTTAAACAATTAATTGACAATTTTATTCCGGATAATAAAATTGAATTAATTATTGACCTCCATGATTTATTTATTTTCGAATTTTTTTGGAGAAATTCCCCCCACGGGACGGTCAAAAGATAGCTTTCACATGAATAAATTTCAAATGGATGATTGTGGATTATTACTAGTATGACGATGACCCTCCCCATATTAGGGCTCGTTCAAAAGCGAAATAATAATTCTGTATTTAATCATGGTTATTACTTAGGTATAAAATTGATATGCATATCCCTCAAGTCCCCTGTCAATTTTATATTGGTCAATCGGTAGTCAACTATTAACTGGATATTAAAGGTTTATAAATCGTTCTTGTTTGTAACTTGCTTGAATGTGTTTAAATAATGACCCACCCCACGTGGCTTATTTAAACTGTTTTGAGATGTTGGCTGATGCATGTTCATATATTTTGAGATTTTAATATGAAACATGTGATCGAATTTTGTGATATATTTGTGCTTATGCATATTATTATTTATTTGAGTTCATCATGTCGCAACCTTTTAATCCTTTGTTATATACACTCAAAGAACACCAATTAACGGAGATAACTATGTTGTTTTGAAAACGGAATATGAGTTTTGTCCTACCCAAGACAAGAACATTATTGGGTTCTTGATGTACCTAAGCCCCGTATGCTCTTGATGGATCGATGCGGAAAGACACTTGTATAATATTTGGGAGCGGGCCAATGAACCCATGAAGCGTGTAATCTTGACTTCATTTTTGTCGATGATTTGAGACACATTCATGAAGGTGTTGAGTCTGCTGCAGAAATTATACAAAGTCTTGAAGAAATGTTTTTAACAAACGGCCGCATGATCAATCAGTTTAAAACCGGCGACGTGGCTAGGCTAAAAATGGCTGAGGGAACACCCGTAAGGGACCATGTTCTCAGAATAAAATGTCATTTTGATAAACTTGCTTATCTCGGTACTAAGTATTGTGATGAGGCTCAAATCGAATTTCTTTTCCTAACTCTACCAAGGTGTTTCGATGAGTTTTACTGTAGTTTTGTGATGAGCGATCACATGTTTACTATGGACACTCTACAAGAAGCCTTGGAGTTAATAGAGAAGCATTTAGGAAAGAAAGACGAAGCATTGGTGACCAAAAGTCTTTTCTCAAGATCTAGGCCAATGGAAGGCAAGTCTCAAGAAAAGGAAAGTGGTCAGATCCAAAGCAAACTCATCACTAAGAAAAGTAAGATAGCTAGTTGGATGGGTGTCAAGAAAGTACCAAAAGGAAAATGCTTCAAGTGCGGTGAAAAGGGACATTGGAGGTCAGCCTGTTCCAATCCCAAAAGGATTGGAAAGAAAGGTAATTCTCACGCACTAATTGTTGAAACTTGCTTAGCGGCGTATGCCTCCCATTTATGGGTGGTGGATACGGGATCCACTGATCATGTATGTTTCACTTTACATGGGTTCAAGCAGACCCGACAAACTTAGTGGAAGTGAGATCCTCATCACACTGGGCGATGCCACGAGAGTGGCAGCTGAAGCAGTGGGAGAATTGCACCTGTCTTTTGAAGACAAAGTTTTAATTTTAAGAGATGTACTTTACGTTCCGAATTTTAGAAAGAACTTGATTTCAGTTTCTAAACTTTACCTTGATGGATATTCAGTTACTTTTGATAAGTTGTTACCATTTCTCTTTATGATAAATTTATCTGTAATGGAACGTTGTCAAGTAATCTCTATACAATTAACTGTGCACACCACTCACGAAATGCATCCTATAACACATCAACAGTTTTTGGTAAAAGAAAACATTCATCAGACGTGAACGAAACACTTCTATGACATCTAAGATTGGGACATATTAATCCAAAGAGGATCTAAAGGTTGGTGAAAGACGGTTCACTAGAGTCTCTCCAAGTTGAACCAATTCCAACATGTGAATCATGTTTGGAGGGTAAAATTGTTGGGGAATGAGTTACACAGATCTATTCGGGGTGAATATTTAAATACAAATTTAATTCATTAATTATTACTAGCATGAATTAATCCTATATTAATTCAAATAATAATTGCAACAACATATCATGCATATAAAAAACCACGTAAAACCTACGCATGCGGAATCTACGGGTTTACGTGAACGTACCTCTCGGGATGGCAGTGTCTTTGGTCGGACGGACTAACCAAAAGGACTTCCCAAGTATTCCCTTAGCCCTTGCTCGACAATCCGGTGGAAGGATACTCGCGAACAATTAACAAAAGGAAAAAATAAACTTTGTTGCACCACTTATGTGGATTTGCTAATATTTCCAGCACATGGAATTGTACTTGGGAATGAACTAATCATCCCCTATTTATAAGAGGGAGATGGTCGAATTTTTCAGTAGAAAATCAATGTGGGAAAAGACTTTTCTTGATCACCAAGAAATTTTGAATATATCTCATATATTCTTTTTCCCATAATTAAAATATTCCACAAAATTCCACCTCCTCTATAATATGGCATTATTTTCGAAAAATACAGTGTGCAAGAATCCAAGATTTGGATCTTCTTGAATTTATGAGATATTCTTGTATTTCAAGAAATACATATCTTCCATAATATCTTTTCAAGAAAATCAAGAAAATCTTTATTGCCCTCTATTTTCAAAAATTTCGAAATATCACTATGAATAACCAAGTGGGAGATTTCTTGAATTTAATGAGATAATCTTGTATTCCAAGAATACATATCTTCATTCCATAACAAAATTCAAAGAAAATCTTTCTCCCTCTTTTATCCATAAATTTTGAAAATTTAGAGGAAATATAAGCAACAATATTTATTTTATTTTAATCACCTTTTAGGTTATTGACTATATATTTTGGGCTACTCGGGGGGCCTTTAGGAGAATTAAGATTGGACCTTCTAATGGATCTTGAATATCTAATATTGAGCCACAATATAATTCAAGCCCATAAATATTAATTAATCACTACATAATTAATATTGCACTATCCATCTTAACCCGTATTACGATCAATATGGCTCCGGTCATTATTTCCGTGTTTAAGATTATCTAGCCCATTAATTAATTCAATCCCTTTGAAATAGCTTTCCGTTAATTAATATCTTTTTGTCATTAATTAGAAAGCGGTTCAACATTATTATCCATACCGGAAACTAATTCCACTTGCAAGATTTGATATGATAAAACTTATGAACCTCCCGAGAGGGCAAATCAACACAAGCGTGCTTGCACCACGATTCTTCGTATTAAATCTTTGCAATCACATGTGACCAATAATATTGCCCAAGATAAAAAGTATTGAATCTCTCTACGATTAAGCTACCCATGATAAGTCAAAGTAATAGTTACCAATCACGTGATCTATTTAAGGGGCCGAAGGTTAAACAACGAACGATTTGAGGTCTAATTCTTTCTTGTTGATTTCGAAGAATTTATCCTCATGTAGGTCCTATTCAAATTTGTCATCGATCATGCACTAGTGTAATCTCTTGGTCAAGACAAACCCAGGCCTTACACCTCAACCTTTCGCGATGGTTGTTCATTTCCATCTAGGTCGTGAATGGCGTACTTTTTAGTTACAAAAGGACCATTAATTTAATCTTACGTGATCGTTTTTGGTATCACTAAATTAACTACTGATGTAACACGTCACGAATTATTGAGCAGTTATGCGAAAAATATATAACATTCAATCATATTTAAAGCATCATTGATAAACAATTTATTTAAGTAAATAAGTCCGAAAATTAGGTTTCGAGATTATACAAAGTAAAAAACATACTTTTTAAATTATAATCCCAACAATCTCCCACTTATACTCAAATTTGCCTTTTTAAGTATACTACAACACGTCTCCAAGTAGTCCGTGACATCTAATGTCACCTACATTAACCTAATAATTTCTCCACTTATACTCAAAGCAGTTTAGCGGTCTTGACACCCATTCCACTCACATGTCTCTCGAATGTATTGAGGTACAGTTGTTTGCTTTGTGAATGGATCTTTAAGTCGTCCTCGACGCCATTATCTTTGCCACATCTATATCTCCTCTCTTAACGATTTCTCGTATAAGATGTCTTTCCTTTAATGTGTTTGTTTGACTCGTGGACTCTTGGTTCTCTTGAATTTTGCAAATATACAGATATTCTTAGACAAATTGAGAACACCATCCAAGTCCACTAAGAAGATCTAAAGCCCAATCGGTTCTTTCCTTTGCTTCTGGCGACTACTTACCCGACTTCCATGGTTGGTCGTTGATGCATTTACGCTTCACACTCGTCCATTTGATGGCTACACTTCCCAAATGTAAACACACTAACTGGGGCAGATAATTTCTGGAATCTAAATTTGATTGGAAATCCGAGTCCGTGTAGTCGATGGGGATTGGAGTGTCATTTGGTGAATCAACATTCTATCAAGAGTTCTTTTCGGACACTTGAGAATATTTTTTAAGCTAAATAGATTCAACGCTTTCCTGGGTTACTTTTGATATCTTGCTACCATGCCTACGACAAAACCCGGATATCCGGTCTCGTACCTGACATTGCATACATAAGGTTTCCTCTGGCCGAAGCACGTGGAAATACCTTTCATGTCATCTATCTCCTTTTTTCGTCTTAGGGAACATTTTCTTGGATAGATGGATTCAAGTCCGAAAAGTCACGAATCCTTTCTTGGAATCTTGCATCTTTGAATCGTTTCAAAACCGGTGTACATGTATGAGTACTTGCGATAACCCGATCATCCTTTTCTTACGATCTCGAGTAATCTTGATCCCAAGGATGTGTCGGAACTTTCCTAAGTCTTTGTTGGGATTATCTTTGAAAAGTATGCTTTTACTTTGTATAATCGGCCCGAATTTCGAACTTATTCTTGAAATAAATTGTTTATCAGCGATGCTTTAAATATGATTGAATGTTATATATATTTCTTTGCATAAGCTGTTCAATAATTACGTCGTGTTAATTAGTAGTTAATTTAGTGATACCCGATCACGAAGATTAACTTTTTGTAACTACCCGTCACGCCATTCAAAACCTAGATGGAAATGAACAACCATTAGCGAAAGGTTGAGTGTAAAGGCTCAGATTGGTTTGTCTTGACCAAGAGATTACACTAGTGCATGACTAATCTTATTTGAATTGGCCCGAACAAGGAAGTTAATTAGACCTCGATTGGTTTGTTGTCAACTTCGTCCTTAAATAGGTCCTTAAATAGGATCACGATGGGATTGGTAACTATTGCTTTGACTTATCATGGGTAGCGAATCGAGAGAGAGATTCAATACTTTTATCTTGGGCAATATTATTGGTCATATGTGATTCTTTAAGATTTATCGAAGAAGAATCGTGTGCAAGTATGCTTTGCTTGATTTGCCCCTTGGAGGGTTCATAAGTTTTATGATACCAAATCTTGCAAGTGGAATTTGTTTCCGGTATGGATAATAATGTTGAACCGCTCGACCGACCAGGACAAAAGATATTAATTAACGGAAAGCTATTTGGTGGCTTGAATTAATTAATGGGCTAGATAATCTTAAATTGAAATAATGATAGGGAGCCATATTGACGTAATATGGGTTAAGATGGATATTGAATATTAATTATGTAGTGGGATTAATTAATATTTATGGGCTTGAATTATATGGCTCAATATTAGATATTCAAGATCCATTAGAAGGTCCAATCTTAATTCTCCTAAAAAGGCCCCCCGAGTAGCCCAACATATAGTCCAATAACTGAAAAGGTGATTAAAATAAAATAAATATTGTTGCTTAATATTTTCTCTAATTTTCGAAAATTATGGATAAAAGAGGGAGAAAGATTTTCTTTGAATTTTGTTATGGAATGAAGATATGTATTCTTGGAATACAAGATTATCTCATTAAATTCAAAGAAATCTCCCACTTGGTTATACATAGTGAAATTTTCGAAAATTTTCTTGGGAAAATTTTGATGGAAAAGATTTTCTTGATTTTTCTTGAAAAGATATTATGGAAGATATGTATTTCTTGAAAATACAAGAATATCTCATAAATTAAAGAAGATCCAAATCTTGGAATCTTGCACTTAATATTTTCGAAAATCTCCATAAAATAGAGGAGGTGGATTTTTGTGGAATATTTTAATTATGGGAAAAAGAATATATGGGATATATTCAAATTTCTTCGTGACCAAGAAAAGTCTTTTTCCCACATGAAAAAAACACAAAAATTTCGTTCACCCCCTCTCCTATAAAAGGGGATGATTAGTTCATTTCAAGTACAATTCCATGTCTTTGGAAATATTAGCAAATCCACATAAGTGGTGCAACAAAGTTTATTTTTTTTCCTTTTGTTAATTGTTAGTAGTATCCTTCCACGGATTGTCGAGCAAGGGCTAAAGGAATACTTGGGAAGTCCTTTTGGTTTAGTCCGTCCGACCAAAGCCCTTTGTCATCCCGGATACGCGTCACGTAAACCCGTAGATTCGCGTGCGTAGGTTTCGTGGCGCTTTTTTTATATGCATGATATGTTGTTGCAATTAATATTATTTGAATTAATATAGGATTATGAATTAAATTTGTATTTAAATATTTTGAATTAAATTGCTATTTAAAATTAATAAATAATTAAATTTGTTTTAAATATTCACCGAAAATTATGGAACTCATAGGGAGAAAAGATTTTTGAACATTTTGTTGAGGAACCCTTTTTCTGACTCTTTGAATTTTTAAATTGTAATTTAATTCGTGGACATTAAATTTGAAATTGGATAAGAGAAAAATATAATTAGATCTGTTTTTTGCGGTATCCAATTGTCATGGATTTTAATGTTTTATTTTGCATGCATATAAACCGTGGTTTTTTAATTGGGATTAATTATAGGATTTGTTTTGCCTCGTGAGAAAATCCACGAGTAGACTAGGATTCGTTTGATTTGATCAATGTAATAGACTAGTCTAGATCTAGGTTTATTTATTTTTTGTAAATAAATTGTAACAGGATCGGGGAACGAAGAGATGAAGAATTAAAGGACGAAATCTAGAACGGCGTGGCGGCGGCGCGCCTGACCGGCACGTGATACGGGCGAGGGCGGATTAAGGCCTAGTAATAATTAATGGTGGCCTTATTGAATGATTACTCGTTGGGCTTATATTAAAGACAGCGCTCGAATTCCAGTCGAGCGGATGGGGCGGCCCCGATCTTTTCATGTTCATTCTGCCAGGCAGCGTCTTGAGAGCCGCCGGAGACGCCGATTGGCCGCCGAGGACGGGGCGAGATGTGGAGGCGCGGATCTTGCATACAAGATCGGTCGCGTCTGCAAGCATACCACCGAGGAACCCGACTCTGCCCGACTCTGCCTAGATGGAAAGCGTCTTTGTGAGGCGTGGCTTTGCCGTGGCGTGCCGATAAAGCGGTTTTGTGCCGAGGTCTAAAACCCGAGCCAAGTGGCGGCAAGATCTTGGCGTCATCAGTGCCATCTTTGCTTGGCATGGCGGTTCGAGCGAAGCAATTTTTGAGGAGACGAGCAGTGGGAGAAATTCGAGGCGTGTTTCTTCAAGATCAAGCGAAAAAATCAAACCATGACAATTGGATAATTTGTGTCCAATATGTTTATTTTTTCATTTTTGCTTGATTTATTTGTCTTTATCTTATGCTTTATTTAATTTGTTTAAATGTGTTTGCATGAGGGTTGCCAAATGAAAAAAATCTCAACTACAAAATTACTAAGTATGTTTAAATAATTATTTGACAATTTTATTAGGATAATAAAATTGAATTAATTTTGACCTCCATGATTTATTTATTTGTGAATTCTTTTGGAGAAATTCCCCAACGGAGACGGTCAAAAGATAGGTTTCACATGAATGAATTCCAAGCGGATGATTGTGGGTTATTACTAGTGGCGGCGATGACCCTCCCAACGAGGCTCGATCAAAGCAAAATAGTAATCTGTATTTAATCATGGTTATTACTTAGGTATAAAATTGATATGCATATACTTCTCAAAGTCCTGTCAATTTTATATTGGTCAAGTGGAGCCAACTATTAATCTGGATATTAAGGGTTTTAAATCGTTTTGTTTGTAACCCGCTTGAATGTGTTTAAATAATGACCCACCCAACGTGGCTTATTTAAACTGTTTTTGAGATGTTTGGTGATGCATGTTCATGTTTTTTTTTGAGATTTTAAATATGATGAATGTGATCGAACCTTGTGATATACTTGTCTTATTGCATATAGTTGTTTATTTCGATTCAAAGATGTCGTTACCTTTTAATCCTTTGTTATTATACTTAAAAGTCAATACAATATGCATGGAAACTATATTGATTGGAAAATTATAATTGTCTAAGCGCAAAAAAAGCACAAGTGGATTTTGACACACAAAAATCGATGAGCCAACCGGACGAGTCAAAACATGCGGGACTCGTCGGATCACCTTCATGAGAGATGTCGTCATTTTGAAATGGTGGAGGAAAACCCGTAAGGGATTCGTCCTCAAAATAGATGGTCCATCATCTGAACAAACTTGAGATTCTCGAGTGCAGTTATGATCTAGAGACTCGGATAAATTTGGTCCTTCATTCTCTACGCTTGAGAAAGGTTTTTGAGCATTTTGGCCTCGCTAGCTAATTTGTTGCAAACTTTTGGACTCGGCAAAAATGATGATAAGGCACCAAACTCAAGCTTTTGACAAGTGGTCCGTCTTCATCTTCTAGGCCAAGGGTAGGCAAGATAATAAAGAGGACCAAAGGCCATAAGCAATAAAACTCAATCGCTGTTGCGGGCAATGGTAAGATGAGGATGCTTGTTGTGTCAAGGAAAATCCAAAGAGGAAGTGCTTAAGGCTGCGGTGAGAGAGGACAATGGAGGTTTTACTGTTCCAACCCCAAAAAGGGGACGGAAAGAAAGGTAATTCTCACGCACTAGTTGTTGAAACTTGTTTAGCGGCGTATATACTTCTCATTCGTGGGTGGTTGATACGAGATCCACTAATCATGTTGGCTTCACGGGTTCTAAATGATCAAACAGCGTAGTGGGAGTGAGATCCTCATCATAACCGGGCAACGTTATTTAAAGTAGAAGACATTGCAATGCTACGTAAGTGGGCGGATATTGCAATACTACGATAGTAACGATTATTGCAATCTTCACGCAAGTAGCGAGACATTGCAATGCTACATAAGTGGCGATTAAAAGTTAAATTGGGAGAATGTGCACCTATCTTTTGAAGATAAAGTTTTTTTGAGATTATCTTTGTGTTCCCAGTTTTAGAAAGAATTCACTTTCAGTTTCTAAAATTCGATTAAAGGACACTAAGTTTCTTCTAATAAGAATGACATCATTTTTGAAATGATGAGTGTACAATACGGGGACATTGATAGAAAATCTCTATCAATTAACTTTGTGCACACCACTCATTTTAAATGCATCCTATAACACATCAACTATTTCCGACAAAAGAAAAGCGTGAGCGAAATACTTCTTTAGCTTCTAAGATTAGGTCATATAAATCCAAAGAGGATCCAAAGGTTGGTGAAAGATGGTTCAATGGGCGTCTCCAAGATTGAACAAATTCAACTGCGAATCATGTTTGGAGGATAATATGACCAAGATGGCATTGGAGCCAAGGGAATGGGGCTAAAGAAGTGTTAGAGATCGTTCACATAGATGTATGTAGTTAAATGTCAACCAAAGTAAGAGGAGGTTATGAGTAATTTTATTGATGATTACTCAAGATACATTTTCCTTATGAAGCATGAATCTGAGACCTTTGAGAAATTCTAAAGAATTTAAGGCTCAAGCAGAGAATCATATGGAAAAACGTATCAAGTCTCTATGATTTGATCGTGGAGGCGAATACCTCAAATGATGAGTTTTTGAACTACTTATCGATGAAGGGATTGTATCGACTCCACCATCGGAACCCTCAACAAAAGCGGGGTTTTGCAGAGCGAAACAAAAGAATTCTTTTGGAAATGGTTAGATCAATGATGAGTTATACGGATCTTCCCGAAGTCGATTCGGGGTCATGCCTTGGAAAAGCAATGACTTACATTACGAACTTGGTGCTATCCAAATCGGTTCCCGAACTCCAAAGAATTGTGGACCCCAAGGCGCAAGTCTAGTATGAGACACATGAGAACTTTGGGGTGTCCGACCTACGTGTTGGACAAGGAAAATAAATTGGATCCTCGATCGAATTAAGGTTGTTTTGTAGGATACCCCGAGGGAACAAAAGGGTGAATGTTCTATAGTTCCGAAGATCAAAAGGTGGACATCCGCACCCACTTTAGATTTTTGGAAGAAGACTAACCAAAGAAAACCCAGAAGTGAGATTACCTTAAATGAGCTTAGAGGGCAAACCTCAGTGCCGACTGTACTAGATGATATACCAAATGATACGTTTTCACAATCGGAGCCTCGTTATAGTGGGAGGGTTGTTAGACAGCCCGAGAGATTCATGGGAATAGGAGAGTCCTCGGACTTGATTCCCGGAATCAGACCTATGGACATATGACGAGGCAATCCAAGATAAGGATGCAGATTCTTGGCAAACATCAATGAAAGCCGAAGTGGGTTCTATGTTTCATAATAGAGTGTGGGAGCTAGTCGAACCACTCAATGGGGTCAAACCCATTGTATGGAAGTGGGTATATAAGAGGAAAAGAGGATCGGACGGGAAGGTTGAAACCTTTTAAAGCAAGACTAATGGCGAAAGGTTATACTCAGAAAGAAAGGGATCGATTATGAGGAAATTTTTTCGCCCGTAGTCATGCTTAAGTCCATCCGTATTCTCTTATCGATTGCTGCGCATTTCGACTTTGAAATCTGGCAAATAGATGTCAAGACAGCTTTCCTTAACGGAAGTCTTGATAAGAAGATCTATATGCAACAACCCCATGTTTTCATTGAAACTGGCCAAGAACACCTAGTTTGTAAAGCTCAAGAGGTCCATTTACGGACTCAAATAGGCATCCAGAGCTTGGAACCAAAGTTTTGATCATGTAATAAAGTCTTATGAGTTTGATCAAAACGAGTTTGAAAGTTGTGTGTATAAAAAGCGTATCGGAACTGCATTGGTATTCTTAGTACTATACGTAGATGACATTGTGATCATCGGGAACGATGTGAAGGTGTGGTCAGACGTAAGGGCATGGCGTTTCAAAACAGTTTGATATGAAAGACTTAGGGAAAGCCGGACACATCCTTGGGATCAAGATTACTCGAGATCGCAAGAAAAGGATGATCAGGTTATCGCAAGTATTCATACATTGACACTGGTTTTAAAACGATTCAGCATGCAAGATTCCAAGAAAGGATTCGTACCTTTCAGACTTGGAATCCATCTATCCAAGAAAATGTCCCCTAAGACGCAAAAGGAGATAGATGACATGAAAGGCATTCCTTGTGCTTCGGCTGTAGGAAACCTTATGTATGCAATGTTGTGTACGAGACCGGATATATGCTTTGTCGGGGTGAATATTTAAATACAAATTTAATTCATTAATTATTACTAGCATGAATTAATCCTATATTAATTCAAATAATAATTGCAACAACATATCATGCATATAAAAAACCACGTAAAACCTACGCATGCGGAATCTACGGGTTTACGTGAACGTACCTCTCGGGATGGCAGTGGCTTTGGTCGGACGGACTAACCAAAAGGACTTCCCAAGTATTCCCTTAGCCCTTGCTCGACAATCCGGTGGAAGGATACTCGCGAACAATTAACAAAAGGAAAAAAATAAACTTTGTTGCACCACTTATGTGGATTTGCTAATATTTTCAGCACATGGAATTGTACTTGGGAATGAACTAATCATCCCCTATTTATAAGAGAGAGATGGTCGAATTTTTCAGTAGAAAATCAATGTGGGAAAAGACTTTTCTTGATCACCAAGAAATCTTGAATATATCTCATATATTCTTTTTCCCATAATTAAAATATTCTACAAAATTCCACCTCCTCTATAATATGACATTATTTTCGAAAAATACAGTGTGCAAGAATCCAAGATTTGGATCTTCTTGAATTTATGAGATATTCTTGTATTTCAAGAAATACATATCTTCCATAATATCTTTTCAAGAAAATCTTTCTTGCCCTCTATTTTCAAAAATTTCGAAATATCACTATGAATAACCAAGTGGGAGATTTCTTGAATTTAATGAGATAATCTTGTATTCCAAGAATACATATCTTCATTCCATGACAAAATTCAAAGAAAATCTTTCTCCCTCTTTTATCCATAAATTTCGAAAATTTAGAGGAAATATAAGCAACAATATTTTTTTTATTTTAATCACCTTTTCAATTATTGGACTATATGTTGGGCTACTCAGGGGGCCTTTAGGAGAATTAAGATTAGACCTTCTAATGGATCTTGAATATCTAATATTGAGCCACGATATAATTCAAGCCCATAAATATTAATTAATCCCAGTACATAATTAATATTGCACTATCCATCTTAACCCATATTACAGTCAATATGACTCCTGGTCATTATTTCCCGTGTTTAAGATTATCTAGCCCACTAATTAATTCAAGCCCTTTGAAATAGCTTTCCGATTAATTAATATCTTTTGTCCTTGGTCGAGAAGCGGTTCAACATTATTATCCATACTAGGAAACTAATCCACTTGCAAGATTTGGTATGATAAAACTTATGAACCTCCCAAGGGGCAAATCAAAAAGCAAGCGTCTTTACCACGATTCTTCGTATTAAATCTTAGCAATCACATGTGACCAATAATATTTCCCAAGATAAAAAGTATTGAATATCTCTGATTCGCTACCCATGATAAGTCAAAGCAATAGTTACCAATCCCACGTGATCCTATTTAAGGGACGAAGGTTAAGAAACAACGAACCACCGAGGTCTAATTCTTCCTTGTTCGATTACTCAAGAATTTATCCTCTCAGAGGTCCTATTCAACCTTTTGATCGGTCATGCACTAGTGTAATCTCTTGGTCAAGACAAACCAATCGAGCCTTACACCTCAACCTTTCGCGATGGTTGTTCATTTCCATCTAAAGGGACTGTTAATTTAATCTTCTGTGATCTGGTATCACTAAATTAACTATAGTGTAACACGCATTTAATTATTGAAGCAGATTATGCAAATAAATATATATAACATTCAATCATATTTAAAGCATCGATGATAAACAATTTATTTCAAATAAATAAGTCGAAAATTAGGTTTTCGATTATACAAAGTAAAAGCATACTTCAAGATTATAATCCCAACAAAAATGACCAAGAGGGCATTAAGAGCCGAGGAATAGAGCCAAAGAAGTGTTAGAAATCGTTCACAAAGGCGTATGTGGTCCAATGTCAACCATGGCAAGAGGAGGTTCTGAGTATTTAAATCAACTTTTATTGATGACTACTCGAGGTACGGTCATATTTTCCTTATGAAACATAAATCTGAGACATTTGAGAAATTCAAAGAATTTAAGGCTCAAGCAGAGAATCATAGGGAAAAACGTATCAAGTCTCTACGATCCGATCGTGTAGGCGAGTACCTCAGCGAAGAGTTTTTGAACTACTTGTCAGATGAAGGGATTGCATCCCAGCTGACTGCACCCGGAACCCCTCAACAAAGCGGGGTTGCAAAGCGAAAAAATAGAACTCTTTTGAAAATGGTTAGATCAATGATGTGTTATGTGGTTCCCAAGTCGTTCTGGGTCATGTCTTGGAAACAGCGGCTTACATTCTGAACTTGGTGCCATCCAAATCGGTTCCCAAAACTCCCAAAGAATTGTGGACCGGGCGCAAGCCTAGTTTGAGACACATGAGAATTTGGGGGTGTCCGGCCTACGTGTTGTACAAGGAAGCCGGGAAATTGGATCCTCGATCAGAATTAAGGTTGTTTATAGGATACCCCGAGGGAACAAAAGGGTGTATGTTTTATGGTCCCAAAGATCAAAAGGTGGTAATAAGCACCCACTTTAGATTTTTGGAGGAAGACTATATGAACGAAAGAAAACCCAGAAGTGAGATTACCTTAAGTGAGCTAAGGGGGCTAAACTCATTGCCAACTGTACAAGATGATATACCAAACGACACACTTTCTGGCCGGACCCTCGTCGTAGTGGGAGGGTTGTGAGACAGCCCGAGAGATTCATGGGGATAGGAGAGTCCTCGGACTTGATTCCCGGACAAGATGAATCAGACCCATGGACATACGATGAGGCAATCCAAGATAAGGATGCGATTTCTTGGCAAAAGGTAATCAAAGCAGAAATGGGGTCTATGGATCATAACAGAGTGTGGGAGCTAGTCGAACCACTTAATGGGGTTAAACCCATTGGTTGCAAGTGGGTATACAAGAGAAAGAGGGGACCGGACGGGAAGGTGGAAATCTTCAAGGCAAGGCTTGTGGCGAAAGGTTATACTCAGAAAGAAGGGATCGATTATAAGGAAACCTTTTCACCTGTAGCAATGCTCAAGTCCATCCAGATTCTCTTGTCGATAGCTGCGCATCTCGATTTTGAAATCTGGCAAATGGATGTCAAGACAGCTTTCCTTAACGGAAGTCTTAATGAGGAAATCTATATGCAACAACCTCAAGGCTTCATTGAAAAGGGCCAAGAACACCTAGTTTGTAAGCTCATGAAGTCCATTTACGGACTCAAACAGGCATCCAGAGCTTGAAACCAATGTTTTGATCATGTTATAAAGTCTTATGGGTTTGATCAAAATGAGTTCGAAAGTTGTGTGTATAAAAAGCGTGTCGGAACTGCATTGGTATTCTTAGTACTATACGTAGGTGACATTCTGCTCATCGGGAACGATGTAAAGGTGTTATCAGACGTAAGGGCATGGCTTTCAAAACAGTTTGATATGAAGGACTTAGGGGAAGCCGAGCACATCCTTGGGATCAAGATCACTCAAGATAGCAAGAAAAGGATGATAGGCTTATCTCAAGCTTCATACATAGACACTGTCTTGAAACGATTCAAAGATCAGGATTCAAGAAAGGCCGTACCTTTCGGGGCATGGAATTCATCTATCAAGAAAATGTGCCCTAAGACACAAAAAGGAGATAGATGACATGAAAGACATTCCTTATGCTTGGTTGTCCGGAAGCCTTATGTATGCAATCTTTGTGTACGAGACCGGATATACGCTTTGCCATTGGCATGGTGGCAAGATATCGAGTAACGGGAAGGAACATTGGGACGATTAAAAACATTACGAAGTATCCGAAAAGAACTCGAGATAGAATGTTGGTTTATCGATCGGATAGTCTAATCCCATTGGCTACACGGACTCGGATTTCGGTCGGACTTAGATTCGAAAATCTACCTTCGGTAGTGTGTTTTTCGCATGGGGGAGGAGCCATGGCGTGGAAGCGTTAAGCGTAAATCGTCGCAGATTCTACCATGGAAGCCGAATATGTAGGCTGCTTGCGAGGCGTGAAAAAAGCGGTTTGGCTCAAGAACTTCCTAGTGGACTTGGATGTGGTTCGAATTTGCCCGGCCAGAATCATCGTTCATTGTGACAATGGAAAGCGATTTGCAAATTCAAGGGAACCAAGAGCCCATAAGGCCAACAAACACATTGAAAGGAAATACCATCTTATATGAGATATCGTTAAGAGAGGAGATATAGAGGTGGCAAAGATCGCGTCAGAAGACAACCTAGCTGATTTATTCACAAAGGGTCTGCCTCTGAATACATTCGAGAGACATGTGAAAGGAATGGGTGTCAAGACCGTTGCCAATCTGCTTTGAGTATAAGTGGGAGACATTATTAGGTTAGTGTAGGTGGCATTAGTTGTCACGTACTACACGAGACATGCTGATGTATACTTAAAAACAGACTTTGAGTATAAGTGGGAGATTGTTGGGATTATACTGGAAAGTATGCTTTTACTTTGTATAATCAGACTAACTGAATTTTGGACTTATTTACTGAAATAAATTGTTTATCACTGATGCTTTAAATATCATCGAATGTTACATATAGTTACTGCATAACTGTTCATTAAATAGTATGTGTTACATTGTAGTTAATTTAGTGATACCAAGATCACAGAAGATTAAATTAACAGTTCCTTGTAACTAAAAGTACACCATTCACGACCTAGATGAAAATGAACAATCCATCGTGAAAGGTTGTAGTGTAAGGCTCAGATTGGTTTGTCTTGACCAAGAGATTACACTAGTGCATGACTGATGCATTGAAGAGGACCTACGGGAGGATAAATTCTTCAGAACTGAACTAGGAAGAATTATACCTCAGTGGTTAGTTATTTCGTAATCTTCGTCCCTTAAATAGGATTGCGTGTGGTTAGTAACTATTGCTTTGATTTATTATGGGAAGAGAATCAGTGAGATTCAATACAATATATATTGGGCAATATTATTGGTCACATGCGATTGCTAAGATTTAATACGAAGAATCGTGTGCAAGTACGCTTGTACGATTTGCCCCTTGGGAGGTTCATAAGTTTTATCATACCAAATCTTGCAAGTGGAACTAGTTTCCGGTATGGATAATAATGTTGAACCGTTCCTTTACCAAGGATAAAAGATATTAATTAATGGAAAGCTATTTCAGTGGCTTGAATTAATTAATGAGCTAGATAATCTTAAACACGGGAAATAATAACCGGGAGCCATATTAACTGTAACATGGGTTAAGATGGATAGTGCAATATTAATTATGTAGTGGGATTAATTAATATTTATGGACTTGAATAATATTGTGGCTCAATATTGATAATTCAAGGTCCATTGGAAGGTCTAATCTTAATTCTCCTAAAGGCCCCCCGAGTAGCCCAAGATAAAGTCCAATAACTGAAAAAGGTGTTTAAAAATAAAATAAATTTGTTGCCTATTTTCCTTGTTTTTTTTCGAAAATTATGGATAAAAGGGGAGAAAGATTTTCTTTGAATTTATTATGGAATGAAGATATGTATTCTTGAAATACAAGATTATCTCATTAAATTCAAGAAATCTCCCACTTGGTTATTCATATAGAAAATTTCGAATTTTTTGAAATATAAGGGAAAGAAAGATTTTCTTGATTTTCTTGAAAAGATATTATGGAAGATATGTATTTCTTGAAATTCAAGAATATCTCATAAATTCAAGAAGATCCAAATCTTGGATTCTTGTCTCTTAGTTTTTTCGAAAAACATGCCATAACAAGATGAGGTGGGATTTTTGTGGAATATTTTAATTATGGGAAAAAGAATATAGGAGATATATTCAAGATTTCTTAGAGATCAAGAAAAGATTTTCCCACATTGTTTTTCTTCCCTAAAAATCGTTCATCACCCCATCTATAAATAGGGGATGATTCTTTCATTCCCAAGTGCAATTCCATGTGCTGGAAAAATTAGTAAATCCACAAAGGTGGTACAACAAAGTTTATTTTTCCTTTTGTTAATTGTTCGCGAGTATCCTTCCACCGGATTGTCGAGCAAGGACTAGGGAATACTTGGGAAGGACTTTTGGTGTGTTTTCATATACGAGACCATTGTCATTCAAGAGGTGAGTTCACGTAAACTCGTAGTAATTCGCATCGTAGGATTTCGTGTGATTTGTTTATATGCATGATTTGTTGTTGAATTATTATTTGAATTAATATGGGTTAATTCATGCTAGTAATAACTGTCAAGAATTAAATTTGTATTTAAATATTCATCCCGAATAGATCCGGGCAAATAATTCCTCAACAAGTGAATGACAGTCTTTGTGGAGTCGTTCGCGGTGAGCCTGAGCCGTGGTCCCAGGCGAAACGATGTGGAGTAGTCCCCGGTGTTGAACGAAAAAGACAGTGAATGACAGTCTTTGTGGAGTAGTTCGCGATGAGCCTTGGTGAAAAGAAAAGAGGGGTCTCTATGTACTAGGCGGTGTTGACCTAGACAGAGCGGGTCGTTTGAGGGGAGGTTCGGTGGTCTTTGTTTGAGGGGAGGATTGTTGGGTTATCAAACAATCCCACATCGAAATAATATGGAAGGATCATGAGGTTTATTAGGATGGTCCAGATCTCAATTGGTATGAGGCCTTTTGGGAATGCCCAAACACAAATCCGTGCGGGCTTCGCCCTAAGCGGACAATATCATACCAATGCGGGGATTTCGGTCCATCTGGGGTCCTAACTGTTGGGATTATACTGGAAAGTATGCTTTTACTTTGTATAATCAGACTGAATTTTGGACTTATTTACTGAAATAAATTGTTTATCACTGATGCTTTAAATATCATCGAATGTTACATATATTTACTGCATAACTGTTCAATAAATAATACGAGTTACATTGTAGTTAATTTAGTGATACCAGATCACAGAAGATTAAATTAACAGTTCCTTGTAACCAAAAGTACACCATTCACTACCTAGATGGAAATGAACAATCCATCGTGAAAGGTTGAAGTGTAAGGCTCAGATTGACTTGTCTTGACCAACAGATTACACTAGTGCATGTCTAGTGCACAGAATAGGACCTACAGGAGGACAAATTCTTCAGAACTGAACTAGGAAGAATTAGACCTCAGTGGTTCGTTATTTCTTAATCTTCGTCCCTTAAATAGGATCGCGTGTGGTTAGTAATTATTGCTTTGACTTATTACAGGTAGAGAATCAACGAGATTCAATACTTTATATCTTGGACAATATTATTGGTCACATGCGATTGCTAAGATTTAATACGGAGAATCGTGTGCAAGTACGCTTGTTCGATTTGCCCCCTTGGGAGGTTCATAAGTTTTATCATACCAAATCTTGCAAGTGGAACTAGTTTCCGGTATGGATAATAATGTTGAACGGTCATTTACCAAGGATAAAAGATATTAATTAATGGAAAGTTATTTCAGTGGCTTGAATTAATTAATGGGCTAGATAATCTTAAACACGGGAAATAATAACCGGGAGTCATATTAATTGTAATATGGGTTAAGATGGATAGTGCAATATTAATTATGTAGTGGGATTAATTAATATTTATGGGCTTGAATAAAATTGTGGCTCAATATTGATAATTCAAGATCTATTGGAAGGTCCAATCTTAATTCTCCTAAAGGCCCCTCAAGTAGCCCAACATAAAGTCCAATAACTGAAAAAGGTGTTTAAAAATAAAATAAATTTTTGTTGCCTATTTTTCCTAAATTTCGAAAATAGTAAATAAAAGGGGAGAAATATTTTCTTTGAATTTTGTTATGGAATGAAGATATGTATTCTTGGAATACAAGATTATCTCATTAAATTCAAGAAATCTCCCACTTGGTTATTTACTATGAAATTTTCGAAAATTTTGAATAATTAAGGGAAAGAAAGATTTTCTTGATTTTCTTGAAAAGATATTATGGAAGATATGTATTCTTGCAATACAAGTATATCTCATAAATTCAAGAAGATCCAAATCTTGGATTCTTTTCTCTTAAAATTTCGAAATATCCCATAACAAGAGGAGTTGAGATTTTTGTGGAATGTTTTAATTATGAAGAAAAGAATATATGAGATATATTCAAGATTTCTTGGAGATCAAGAAAAAGATTTTCCCATATTATTTTATCCCAAAATTTCGACCAACCCCCCCTCTATAAATAGGGGATGATTTCTTCATCCCCAAGTACAATTCCATGTGCTGGAAAAATTAGTAAATCCACAAAGGTGGTGCAACAAATTTTTATTTTCCCTTTTGTTAATTGTTCGTGAGCTTCCTTCCACCGGATTGACAAGCAAGGACTAGGGAATACTTGGGAAGGCTTTTTTGGTGTGTTTTTTATATCGTGAGACCATTGCCACTCCAAGAGGTTAGTTCACCTAAACCCAGTAGCAATTCGCGTCGTAGGATTTATGTGAACTGTTTATATGCATGATTTGTTGTTGAATTATTATTTGAATTAATATAGGATTAATTCATGCTAGTAATAATTGTTAGAAATAAATTTGTATTTAAATATTCATCCCGAATAGATCCGGGCAATTAATTACCCAACACTAACAGTTTGTGCCCTAATTTCTTGTCCGTTGTTCGTTGCTCGAATCATTGGATGAAATCAGGAATTGTTCAATTTGATTTCTTCGTCGTTCGTGCCCTAATTTCTTGTCCGTCGTTTGTCGCTCGAATTATTGGATGAAATCAGGTTGTTCAATTTGATTTCTCCGTCGTTCGTGCCCTAATTTCTTGTCCGTCATCCATCACTCGAATCATTGGATGCAATCAGGTTGTTCAATTTGGATTTTGGGTGAATTCTGCGAGAAGAAGAGAGAATATTTGCTGAAATTGAGATTTTGGTGTAGATGGTGTGCTGAAATTTCAGATCCTTTTGCACTCTTTGTACTTGTAACAATGTAGTAACACTTACACATATATTAATAATTATGTGTTCAATAAGGATTGAACTTGCGACCAAGTAACAAAAACTTGAACCACTAGGCTACAACACATTCGATAAAGATATCATTCTATAAATATATATGCGCCTTGCCCGCCTAACACACAACCCTGGACCGCCCTGACAGCCCCGCCCGACCCGTTTCTAACCCGCGAATTTTGAGTAAATTACCTTAATTATAGTGTATTGCACATATTAATAGGGTGCACTATTTCACAAGAGTCCTACTTTAATTTTATTTATAATATATAGTATTATTTTTGTATGTTTATATATATAGTGTTTTTTTGGCTTTTTGCAATCTAAAAAATAAAGTGTAGAAACACTTATTTTTAAAATTGGCAGGTATAATATATATTTTTTTGTAAAATAAGTATTTTCACCTTTCTTTTGAGTTTGCAAATTGACTCATGACATAGATCAGTTTACTTTTATTCATTCCTAACGGCGATGAGATTGAGTTTGTATTTAACTTCAGTCTTTAACTCTAATTTCTCCATGAATACAAACGAGACGACGCATGCCTAATTTATCTTCAGTCTCTAACTTTATTTTATTCCTAGTTTATGGGATTTTTTATTTTACTGTCGAGTTTTATGGGTTTAGCCAGTCTTGAGTTGTATTTATTTGATTTCTAACGCTTTGAGAAGAGATTTTGATATTTTAAAAATTAATTAAAATTTTATATACACGTATTGAATGACACCTAGAATATAGCAGTACCAAGATATTTATCTTATGAGAAAGTCTTGTGTGAAATATAGCACACTAGTGTTATGTGCAATACAACATAAATAAGACAAAAGTTGCCTAAATTTTGCGGGTCAGGACGGCGGATCAGGTCAGGGTGGGTCCGGCGCGGGCAGAGTGGGCAGGACGCGGGCAGTGGATTCAGGTTTACATAACAACTTGATGTGTTACTACATGAACAAAAGAGTGTTACCCTATGAGCAAAAGAGTGTTACTACATGAACAAAAATCAGTACAAATGCATAAACAAAACCAAGGTTTACATAACAACTTGATGTGTTATTACATGAACAAAAGAGTGTTACCCTATGAGCAAAAGAGTGTTACTACATTAACAAAAACCAGTACAGGTGCATAAACAAAACCAGAACAAACGGAAAAGAAATTCTCAGTCCAAAATTACAGATTTACATAACAACTTGATGTGTTACTACATGAACAAAATAGTGTTACCTTATGAGCAAAAGAGTGTTACTACATGAACAAAAATCAGTACAAACGCAAAAAATATCATCAGTAAAAAAGTGTTACTACATGAACAAAAATCAATACAAACGCATAAACAAAAACCGGAACAAAGCGGAAAAAGAAATTCGGGTCAAAATTACAGATTTACATAACAACTTGATGTGTTACTACATGAACAAAAAAGTGTTACCCTATGAGCAAAAGAGTGTTACTACATGAACAAAACCAGTACAAACGCGAAACAAAAACCATCAGTCTACCAGACTACCACAACTAACACTGATTTTTCTCCCAAAACAATTCTTAATTAAGCAAGTGTGACAAATTCCAAAATTTACGACATAAAAGTTTCAATCAAGCTGACTTTAGCATCTCTTCTGAATTAGTTCATATATAAAACATGGTGCATTTCCTCTTGTGGAAGTAAACATATGTAAAATGTACTTTTTCATAATAATATTTTTAATAGTAATATTTTGTAGACCGAAGAATAGTAATAGAAGACAATTTTAATAGTAATATTTTATATTTACAACTTTTTTAAATGAAAACCAAAATAAAAATGGGCAATAAAACAGAATTTCATTTAATAAACATAAGTGGATGATGGAGAATGAGTTGTGATTGGTTGGACTCCTGTTTGTGCACTCTTACCTAATTAATACCATGAATAAACAATAGATGTGGTGTAAATCTAAATCTATAAATTTCATTGGATGAATTGGGCAATGAAGTCATCTTTAGCATCTTTTTTTTTTATTTAATCACCCTCAATAATATAATCAAATTAATTTAATTTTGTCGTCCCTAAAGTTCATTCCCTTTTCTAGACTTGTCTTTTTTTGCCTCCATCATCAAGTCAAATACTTATTATTCTTGTCTTACGACTTACTATTAATTAGTCTTAATTATATATTTCATCTTTTGATATATAATAACAAAGGACTAATAAAATGGGGTTTGTATTATATGGGCCAATTTGAAGAAATTAAAATAAATAAGTCTTATATAAAATAACGCGCAAAGTATTATGTGAAATTGATTTTTTTTATTTACATTTGTTTAACTAAATCGTATTATTTGTTTTTATTAAATAATATCAACTGTTTTCAGTGAACAATATCTCATGTTTTGGCACCAATTTCAAACTATATATAAAAAGTTGAAATAAGGGGTGTATTTGCTACTCGTTAATTTGCACGTTTTTTTTATTCGAACGCCCCAAAGTAATTTGCACACCCTAAAATAGAAAAAAATTCCTATAAATTTCATCCTCACAATATCAACAGTATAACACAAAATTCCATTTATTTGTGGACTCACATATACACACATTCAAATCCATTTATAAATAAAAGTTTATAGACAAAAACTCGTATGAGACGGTCTCATGTATAAAATGGAGTACAACTTAGCACAATCAACATTCATCCCTCTCAAAATGTTAAAACATTAATGCTTAAATTACACTTCGTCTCAACATTCACCTAAAATTATACTCATCACTCCATTTCTTAGCTTGTGTGTCGGTCGAATGTTGCAAATTAATTCATATGCAAGTGTGGGAGCAATAATGTTGTCCCTGAGATGATGAAATCATAATTTGTACTCAATTGCAAATAAGACCTTATAGTAACGGGTGTTATGCAAATAGGCAACAATAGAATCAGAAATAGAGAGTTGTGATGATTTGATATGGTATTCGTATCAGTCCCTCCGAGTATTAGTATTAGTACTAGTACTAGTAACGCCACACCCACAGGCTCAGATGAGAATTGAGATTCTCCCTTCCCCACTTGTGCAGACAAGACTTGATATGCCTTTTGACGCCAATGCCACTTTCCAGATTGCCCATCCAATTTTATTCTCAATGTTTCACTTTTATTTTTTCTTATTTCAATTAAATCAAAAATGAATAAAAAAACAATTAACGATTTATATTTACAGCACATTAAAAAGAGACTTTTCTATACTACAGTGTTAATTGGACACTATCCAATAATGTATAAGCATATGGTATCACTTGCTTAATGTGTTATACAGTATAACGAATTAATGCATGTGGTTAATATTTTAAAGAACTGACAGTGTAGCATGGAGTAACCTTAAAAAGAGTAACTGTCAACCAAACTTATTAACGGTGAATGCAGCAATCTTCTATTTTACTGAATAATATTACTTTTTTTTATTAAAAAATATTTTTTATTTAGTGGTTTTTTAAACAATATTAATTGTTTTTATAGTATAGAGTTGTTGCAAATTATATAATTCAGTAGACACAAGTAATACTCTATCCACCCTTATTAAATTTCTCATTTGATATCTGAAGGTGAAGTAAGAAATATAAATATTATGTACTCCTATCTCAAACTTATTTATACTTTTTATTTTAGCACGAGTTTTAATGTGAAAGTTGTTTATTACTTTTTCTGTCCAACTATAAGTTTTTCATTTTTCTTTTTAATTTGTATAACAATAAGTTTTTCTCTTTCATAAATAGAAAAAATAATTTCACTATTCATAATTTTTATCCCCACTTTTCACGGTATTACAAAAAATATCATTCGCATTTTTTTCCTTTTTCCCAATAATCAAAACTACCTTTCACTTTTATTATTTTATTAAGCATACAAAAGAAAGAGGAAAGTTATAGAGGGACGGAGGGAGAAGTATTTAAAGTGAAAAGTTATTTTTAGTTGAGGGTATTGTAGTTATTTTTACTTTATTATTAAAGTAGATGACTTTTGTGAATAAAAGTAGCATGAGATGTAATTTTGAGATGTTGGAAGGAGATAGTTGAAAAATGTTCATTACTTTAATTATTGTCTTTTATAGAAAGAGTTAAATAAGTTTGGGGCGAACATTTTGAAAAAAAGGATAAACAAATTTGGAAATTGGGGAGTATATATATGTAATAAGGTGTTGATATGATAGTATTGAGAAAATGTGGAGAGAGATAAAAGGTAGGGCACTTTGCCAAATATGAAAATTAGTGATGAAAATTACTAATACTGATTAATGATAGTCAGTGATATTAAAATACTGATTAATGATAGTCATTGAAAACAATTTAATATTATTTAGTGAACAAGCCAAGGAATATGATTAAAATACCCATTTCACAATACTTTGCCCGTTAAGAATCTTAAATATGAAAAGTATAATGAATTATAAAAAAATGATACAGAGAATCTGATATAATGCGATGGATCATTCATAGTTTAGACTTCATTCTAAGAATAATGCATTTGTATACATACACTGAATTGATTCACTGGTGATGGATGCTTATGAGTTATATATATAGGTTATGGCTATTTATATAGGGGGCCAGGTAGCTTAAATTGTCATTTAAATGGAGATGATTCAGACCACCTCTAAAAGTTTTCAATCTTCTGGAAATTTCATTATTTTTGTTTGTTCAAACAGACTAAAAAAAAAAAAAGAGACTCAAATTATTAAATAAGTCTCCACGCACCATGTGAAAATATATTGCTTCATTTTTATTAAAGTGGGTAAGTTTAAGATTTAGAGGGTTTAGCCTTTTAGGTTCTAAATTTTCAATGTACAATCGATTTTTGAGATACATCAATTCATATAAAATTTTGTTATCATTTTAATTGAACTTTTTATTTGTGGATGGTGAGATTGATCTATCAAATTAATCGATTCTTGGATCGAATAAGAATCATAAAAAAAATTAATGATAAGAAACTCCTATTGGAGAATTGGATTTTAAACCAATTAAATGATATAATTAATATAGTGTAGGACACTTATCTTTATCAAATAATTGAGTGCATAAAATTTAACTTTTTGGGAAATCAAATGGAATAGGGTTAATCTACTGTCGAAATAAATATATAATCATATTTTATTTATAATCTCAAAATTAAATTTTGATACACTTTCTTGAAAACCATATGAAAACTTATTATTTTTCAGTTCCAGTTACTCACGTTGTTTCAGCTTGTTGGAGTTTTAGGCGTGTGGTGTTGTTCGTTTATCTTTGAGAATATCATGTCACGTCAGACCGTGAACACTAGTCAGGATGTATTCATTTTGTGGCCAAAATCAACCTTGACTCGGACTTTGCAAACTAAATTTTTTGTTCTCCCAGTCGTTGAATAACCTTGTCATTTTCGGATCCTACCATTAGTAGAAGACAGTTTATTCGTGGAAACTTACCTGAAATTGAATGTTGTGGTGGATTCAAGTGTAATTTACATTTTATTGCAACTTTTCTGTCTTTCTCTGTTTTTTTTTTTTATATATATCCCTTCAATTTTTAAATAACTAATTTTGATACTTTATAAACAAGTAATTCTAATATTAATCCATGCACACCAAACCATAGTATATTATATTTTCACTATTTTTTAATTATTATAAATGGTGAATAAAATTCATGATTATTTGTATCCAACGATTTGCAACACTATGATGACGTGTCTTATCTTATGGCATATTTTATAAGCTCTTTCCATGGTTCTTCCTAGAAAAGAGACTGCACCATACTTTTCAAAAAGCTGCTCCAATAGTGATTATATGGAAAATCAGACTCTCAAATTAATATAAAATATTTTCGTGTGTAGAAAACCACATATGGATGGATAAGGCATATCTTACAAAAGTATGATTGTCTTATTTGGACTACTTTTCATTTTTCTTCTTTAACAAACCTAGTTTCTCCAAAAAAAAATACTAATAATCTAAAAAAATAATATATCAAAATTTAAATATATGAATATTTGTTGGTGCATGGCATGCACTAGCTCAAGCCAAGTGCTGCGTTGCAGTAGCTAGATACACCCTGTAAAGTGTAAACTATTAATACACGTATCGTTTTAGTGGAGAATCGACCGGACTTGCTTGTGATGCAAAATATATTTCCTTTAAAAATATTTTAAAAAATAATATAAATTAATTAATTTCACATTAATTTATTAAGGTGGAGTTATAAATTAAATTGCACAAATTGATGTAAATCCACCTCAACTAGTGAAACAATTCAATTTGAGGAGGTTTATTGAGAATAAGATCATCAATTTCATAACTAATGTTTCATTTTATATTCCATAATATAAATGGATGTTATTTGAAATAATAAAAAATATTCAACAAACTACCATATTTTGAGTTCACGTATTAAAAATTCAGCAGGGTGAAATACAAAAAAAAATGGAATAGAGGAATCGAACCGATTTTATTGAACGAGCAATTTAAATTAATTAACATGCATGATGAAATTATTTTTCGTGAGATTTGAATCCATGATGCGGGCATGAATCATAAGTTCGATACCAATAAAAAAAAAAGAAAATTATAGTATTATATATTTAGTTGAAGTCAAATTAAAAAAAAAATCGATTCATTTACAATAATCCTTCATGTTTCAACAATTAGGAAACGTAAATATACAAGCTGATCATTTCTAGACTCATCCATGCGTCTCATACTGGGGTCTATTATTTATAATTTAATATGATGTTATTTACAGTACGTAAATGTGTAAACACTGTTAAAATATTAAGTAAAATATTATTTATAGAATTTTTCTCCCAAATTTTATTTACTTTTTTTTAGGTTTTCCAATAGGCAAGGCACAAAACAAATACTAAAAAAATGGGAATCAAAACCCACACTTTTTAACTTTTGAGGACAGTGGGATTCATAATTCTTCAAAATTCTCCACCTTTCCATGCTCGAAACAGCACTATATTGATATTCTCTCCAACTTGAACCAAAATTATTTTAAAATTCTCTATGCTCCTTACACTATCATTTATAAAATCCCGATTTAGAGTTGACAAATCAATATACCTTATTTATTCGACAAAGTTGAAGCGGCCACGTTGCCCTGCACCAAAAAGTGTACTCTCCCTTTTTCTTTCTATATATATTCACCACCAAAATTTATCTTATTACCATTATTTCTCACAAGTTCCACAATAACAAGAGGCAAACAAGACTCTCCGCGTCTTCCTCGTTATTCTAATGGTACACTATTCTTTCTCTACTCCTCTATATAATACAATTCTCTCCAATTCCTTATAAAATTAATTGCTAGTCTGCATGCATGTTTGCTTAATTCATCCTTCTCTCATTTCAAATTCTCAAGTAATAATTATTCAATTTTACATCAATTGAGAGCTTAGTATCAATTTATATCTTGTACAATTTTTTTTATCCAGTTGCAACATGTATACTATTTTATCTGATTGCAATTTAAATTATAGTTTAAATTGCAATTAGCTAATTTCGTATAGTATATGATGCAATATAATAAAATAAATCGTACAGATTGCAAATTGATAAAAAGTCAAACAAATTGCAAATTAATAAATGTGAATTTCTTTTGTAGGTTTTGTAATTGGATTTTGGGGATAAATGATTGCATCGACAATGCAACGAATCAGGGAAGCTTTGGCGTTTGTAATTCTAGCGATATGCACGAAGGCGGCGAACTCGCGGCCGTTTTGGTGGCCGGACGACACGGCGGAGGCGACGGGGTACTGCCTGAGCTGGCGGTTGGCGGTGGAGGCGAACAACATTAGGGCGTGGCGGACGGTCCCCACACAGTGCTCCCACCACGTGGAGGCGTACATGCTCGGCGGTCAATATCGCCGGGATCTCGGCCTCATTGTCGATAACATCTGCAACTACATTGACACAATATCTCTCTCCGACGACGGCCTCGACGCCTGGATTCTCGACGTCGACGATACCTGCATTTCTAACCTCTTCTACTACAGAGGAAAGCGTTATGGGTACGCTAATTGAACAGTATTAGTTGGTTTCACTGAAAATTATTAGTTGTTTTCACTGAATAGTATTACTTGTTTTCACTGAATAGTATCAGTTGTGTTCACACAGACTGTTGCTCATTATTTGATCGATTTATTGGATTGATTTAACGAGAATTGGATGATGATGTTTTCAGGTGCGAACCGTTTGATCCGTCGGGATTTAGGGCGTGGGCGTTGAACGGAATGTGCACTGCGATTCCGGATGTTGTGCGGTTGTTCAATAAGCTGATCCAAACAGGGTTTAAGGTGTTCTTGATCACGGGCAGGGATGAAGAAACACTCGGGCAGGTGACCGTTGAGAATTTGCTAAACCAAGGTTATTTTGGATACGAACGTCTCATTTTAAGGTACAATAATACACTCATAAATTAATCAAATATATTCTATAAATAGTTAATTGTGATTAATTAATACAGGAGTAGTGCGTACAAGGGTCAAGGAGCAATAGCGTACAAGTCAGCAATGCGTAAGCAGTTGACAGAAGAAGGATACAGACTCTGGGGGAATACTGGAGACCAGTGGAGTGATCTTCAAGGAGAGTATATAGGCAATCGCACATTTAAGCTTCCTAATCCTATGTACTTTGTCCCTTGATTAATTAAATATTTAATTAAATGGGATTTTTATATTAGAATCTATGTCGTGTTAGACTTTATTAAGTAAAAAAAAAAAAATACCTGTATTTTGCATCACTTATTCACCATCCATTTTGCAATAGTGTTGCACTAAAAAGAGTACCCAAGAAGGCAAGAATTCCCCTGCTTCAAATAAAAAAGGATCTTATCCATTATTCTGTTTTGATTGCGCATCGAATAATTTATTATATATTACTCCTATCAAACAAATTAAATATTAAAAAGTTGGTATGTCAAAATAATGAAATTGGATTTTTTTTTTTATAGTATAAACCTTTTTAATATAAGTTTTTCTTGATTATCATTTACGATATTCTTTTGATATAATATTCACACTCTTCACTTTTATGAGTAATCTCTTTATATTTTCACATTTTATTGAAAAGTCACACTCTTTAGTAATAAAAGTCACACTCTTTAACCAGTTTTACCGTAAAACTTGTTCATACTATACTTTGCCCCTAAAGTAATGCTTCCTCCATACTACTAACATAAACTTCTTTTTTTAGATGTGTGCCAAATTATAAGTTTTTTCTCATGGTGAAAATCATTAACTAATTCCACTTAGCCACATTGACTCTATTAAATACACTTAATTTTTGTCATTTTATTAGATAAAGTATAGGGTGAACAAGTTTCACGGTGAAACTAGTTAAGGGATGTGACTTATATTATTAAAGAGTGTGATTTTTTATTATAAAGGGTGTGATTTTTTACTATAAAGAGTATTATTTACAAAAGTAAATGGTGTGACTTATATTATAGCCGAGAGTATTGTAGTGATAACTGAAGGGTGTGACTATATTACTAAATAGTATGCATGTAAAAAAAAAAATCAATTTCACGGTAAATAAGTTTCACAGCCTACCAACTCATTTTTATTAAGGGTAGAATATGAAAATTGTAGGAAAAGTTAAAATTTTTAATAACATTTAATGTCGTCTTAATCTGTTTGAAATTTTTTCAAGAATATTTAAGTGGCATAGAGAGAGTACAAATTTATTGTGATTGGTGATTATAATTATTAAAATACTAGAGGATAAAACCCTCAAACTCGAATATACTGGGAAAAATAAATACCTAAATCATGCTCCATCTTATATTACAAATACTTTGAATATTGAATAACACTACTGTGAACCACATCTATACATGAACTCTATCATTGTTATGTGCAAAAACTATCTCTTTTATGCACAAAAACTTTTAAATATTATGCACAAAAAAATTTTTTAAAATGATAGTTTTAAAGATATCAAACTCAAAAGTTTTTTATGGAAAATAAATGATAATTTTTATACATAACAGTGATACTTTAAAAACCGAGTTCACGGTGAACTAGAGTTACCTGAATATTTAACTCAAGTTTTTACTTAGTTTTTTTAGTTCATACAAGGAAAGCTAAGATATAGAATGCCTCTTATTCCTCCTCCCAGTTTTCCCATCCGTTGATTTGATCTTCTTCCCAGACTTATGCTGCTGTTTCCCTCCATCCTGACCCTTGAAAATCCCAATCCTCCCAATCCCTCTAGATATAGAAGTCAACAGAGTTTTGCCTTGCCTGGATTTATCAATCATGCCCTGTTTCATCACCACTTGTTCTTTTTCAAGATCACTCAGCCTCACCCTCATTCTCGAAACCTCCAGCTTCAGCTCCCGATTCTCCCGCCTCAATGAGGCGTACGTGTCCCGTGGCGACATGGCTGCGCTCGGCACCCCGCTGCTCATTTTCTGCGATAACAGCCCATCTCCGCAGCTTCCAGATTGGGCATTCTTCAAGCGGAGCTGCTCGCAGTAGAGAACTCGCACGACCAGGTGGACGGGGAGTCTCTCGTTTTGGGCTGCGTGGTTGCATGCTTCTTGGGACAGTTTCGAGCAGTCGATGAACTTGCACAACTTCTTGCACTCGTGCTCGTTCAGCATCGGGTGCGCCTGATGGACCGGAAGAGATGGATTATACGTTTGACGAAAATGTCTAACACTATGTAAGAGATGCATGCAAGTATTAGTTCACATGATGAAATGTATCAGTTAACAAAAAAGAAAAGTGTCAGTTTGTAGGCTGAAAAGTATTAGAACTTTTTCAATTTATAACTAATACTTTTCATCATATGAACTAATACTTTTCGACCGCATTTTTCAATGATTTGCGAAAAAAATATTAAAACACAGCTTGGATGAAAAATTTTGGCCAAAATTGCAGCTGGTGCGCCGAAATGTTGCTCAAAATATTCGACTGTGTTATAGATCAAAGTTGTACCTTCAAGTAGATGTCGATGGCCCTATAAAGTCCGTCATCAATAACACGAGCATAATCGGGCAGCACCTCGACCATCGCAACAAACTTAGGAAGGCTGAGATATGGATCAGGAGCAATCTCAGCCAAATAAGCATCAACAAGCCTTCCAACTTTCAACAAGCACCCATGGCTAGGCGACCCCATTTCCTCCGATTCATATCCACATTCTTCGCTCTCTTCTTCCTCTTCAATCCGTTGCAAGAACTGCACCACAATCTGATAAATCGTATCCACATCAAACAACGAGTCCCCCGTTTGGATAGACGGAATAAGCAGGTCATCCAGCAAGGCCATTTCTAATCTAGAAGCAATCCTCCTCTCAAGCTCAAGCCTACAAGCTAACGTAGCCTCGACCATAATGGCTACCCTCGTCATTCCAAACAAGAAATTCAATGGAATCGAGCAGCACTTCTCGTTAGGGCAAAAGATTCACCAGAGACTCCACAATTGCCTTCTGGCCATGCTCGACTCTCGTTCTCCCTGGATTCCATATCTGAGGCTTCCCGATTCCTTTTAAGCTCGTCTGCGCATAATGCATCAACGATGCAACTATACTATCCGTGTGTACCCCGCTTTGCGCCATGCTGTTAATAACCCTACAATAGAACCCGATTCCCAACACCGTGAGGTCTTCCACCCACCACTCGAAGCACCTATCTTTAACGTCTAACGAACCACTATCACAATCTAGACGAGACAGGCCCAATACCAACTGTTCCTTACAAGCACACCGTGCAATGGCATCGATGCATCTATCCGGGATGCCTATCTGGTCCGCAAGAGGGAGCAAGTTCTCACAGGACGATAGAACCTCGACTGATTTTTCAAGATTTTGGCACACAACTTCGGATAGATACGTTTCCGTTCGTTCAATGAGGTTCTCGTCTTGATAATCTTCGGTCATGTCTAAATACTCCGCTGCACAACGGAGGGGGGCCACGTTCGTTGTAGTGATCACGAAGTTCATACCATAACAGAACTTCGCCGCGAGTTCAAAGGCTTCCTGCCCTCCGGGTAAGTTAGTGAGCTCGAGCTTTGATAAGTTCGTGTTTTTTGCCTCGGCGACCAGCTTACGGATCTTTCCACTTCGAGCTACCAATGGGAACTTTTCCAACCAAAGTGTTGAAATAAAATTTGTTAGATGTCCATTTTTAAATAAAGATTGAACAATTTTGTTGCATTAAACAAGAGAAAAGATTATTATTATTACTACTACCTTATGTAATAGAAAGGATTCTCCATCAACAACTATTGTGATGTCCCCTGCAACATCTGAGAAAATACTGCACACATACAAACATAACCAACAGATTTATGAACCATTTATGCATTAGCCAGCAAAATAACTGATGTATATCTTCTTACAAAAAAGATTAATAATCCAATCCACAAGAAATTTCAGGCATTTCAATAACTAGGATTAGCTACAATATCAAGCAAAGTTGTCACTTTAACAAATCTGAGAAATGTTATGCCAATTGTCTCATTTGTTGAAACCATGAGATAAATAACCAAATAAATTAACAGTAACAACTAACAACAGGAGATCTTCAATAAAAATCCAAAATAACAATGGTGACACTGCATCTGTTGGTCTAAAATTTAAAAAATGCATCTTTAGGTTCCCCATTTTGTTTTTTCTTGATTTGTTTTTAAAAACAGGATTCAAAAATAAAATTGAAGAGAGAGAGAAAGTACCGGTTGGCAAATGAAGTAGAGAACTTAGGTGTGGTGGTAGGAGATTGCTCCCACACCATTCTATGCTTTCTTGAATTTGGACTTGAAACACTATAATCACTCTCTTTGCAACACACAGCTCTAAACAGTGAAATGCAATGAACAAACAATCATTCAAGACATAAGGTCCAAATGAGAAAAGGTTATTCAAGAAAGTGCCCCCACATTGCCATAAAAAGGGCAAATTCAAGAATTTCCAATTTAAAAATAAGGGCAATTTATATATAAGTACAAGTGTTGTATGTTTATATTAAAAATGTAATAACAGTGGATTAGAAAAGGGGTTATTAAGGAATGCAGATTACTTACAACAGAATTTACCTTTTCTTCTTTACACAGAAGCGCCTTTTGCTTTTCATTCCTTTGTCTTGTTCTTGTGGGATGGATTGTCTCTTTAGTTTTCACTTTTTTCATTGTTTATTTTTAGTGTCTGCTTTTTTCAGAGTGATGAACAAAAATTAAAAAGGAGAGCCTATGCAAATGCAACCATCATCAAGATTATAACTTTTTGAAATTTCGAATTAAAAATTACAGGCGTTACAGATTTTGGGACAAGGCAGCGTGGGGGTTAATGAAGTATTGAAGTCACTTGTCGCAGTCTCCTCGTGGGGTATGTTGATTTTATAATTTTAAATTGAAAAAAAAAAATTCGTATGAGACATACAGACAAGAACACATAAAATTGTCATGTTAATTATACTCACAAATTCATATAAAATTTGTGAATATATCACAGTTCACAAGAACATTTATAATAATTGAGATGGGAATATGGGAAAAGGATTTATAATAGTAATTGAGAAAAGAAAAGCAGTACGTATGGGTATGATGATAGAGAAGCAGGAAGCATGTAAAGAAGTGTAACAGAAACACACAAAAAAGATGATGAGAAAAGAGCTAAATTATTAGGTGAAGAATCTCAGCAGCTTTTGTTCCGAGTACCCACTATGCCCCCACAGCGTGAGCTTATTTCTGATTTTTAGCTCAAAAAATGAAATTATAAAAGAGGGACCACAGCGGTACCAACTTAATTATCTAGGCTTGGGCTCCTGTGACATTTGTTGGAAAAAAAATCACAAATAATTTTATAATTTTACCCGAATTCATAAATGGTTCTATAGGTATTTGTTTTATCAATGAATAGTCTTTCTAATAAATCTTGCTCATGTTGAGCTTGTGTTTTGGTTTAAAAAAATAAAAATAAATCTTTTGGTATCAATTTTAGTTATTTTGGTCGAGAAATTGAAATTTTGATCGAAAAAATTAACATGCTTTTTTCTTACGCGTTGACAGTCTCATTTGAACTGTCTCTCATCGAGGAAGAAAAGATCTTGTTGTGATCGATACAATTACTCGATTAATTTGTACACGTCGGAGGGACACGTGTATCAAAAAAATATTAAAATAATCATGTCCGATGGAGAGGTGTTCGCCCAGGTAATAATTCAAATTTATTCAAGTATGCTCGCTTTAGTGTGCTCGCTTTACCAACCATACGAGTATGCTCGCTAACAAGATTTCACTTTAGTATGACAAGTATGCTTGCTACAAGTATGCTCACCTTGGAAAGCGTTATAGTATTCTTATATGCTTGTGCTCCAAAGATAAAATCAAATGGTCTAACACTATCGAGCAAAAAGTTGATACAAAGGGCATGTGACATAAAAGCCAAGTCATTAGCCATCCGGACGATAAAAAGAATAATGTCTTATAAGAAGTGAATCCATGAAGACGAAGTTGAAAATGTATCATGAGTTTGCAAACAAAAAGAAAATGCTTGCCAAACCAAATTTCATGCTTGTCAAAGTACTATAAATAGGTCCAAAAAAAGAACAAGAAGGCGGTTCAAGAAAAATTCCCAAAGAACATATTTTCCCAAAATTTATAGTTTTAATAGAAGTATTATTTCATCATATATAAAACAATATGACATTTGGAATAGTAGTCATTTATTATTATTTGGTCAACAATTTCTTGTTATTTTCACGATTTATTTTGTTTGTGAGTTGTTCTAAGATCACCACATAGAATTCGCGATAAAAAATGACTCGCGAACAATCACGAAGGAGGTGGTGGTGGTAGAAAAAATCAGCCCATACACAATAAAAAACCGAGGCGAGAAAAAAGAAATATGAAAATTTTGAAAAGAGGCTCAAAATCGGCCTCACAAAATTCATTCAGCTGGAAACCATCAATCTTGAAGATAATGTTGCCATCAAAATAGTCGCCAAGTTGAAAGTTCAAGATGATGATGATCGATAGATACAAAGATTGTACGAAGCGGGCCAACTTCAAGCGTGACCTAGAAGGTCCGTGCCATCGGCGTTTGGGCGCCCTATAAATTGGCAATCATAGGCCTTAGGATCCGGGAAGGAATAACCGATGAACATGCGGCTCCCTCGGATCCTCATGATCGCCTCGATCCCTAAAAGACAAGAAGAACAACAAAAATCGGGCCGAACTAAATTGTCCATCCATCATCGATTGGGTAGTCAAACTTAACATGGAAAGGCATGACCCTCGAGTCCTCATGATGGGGATCCAAGGAGCAATAAATCAAAGCCAAATAAGCATCAACACCGGCGATCATGGCGTTAAGTACAAGAAAAAATGGCAAAGATCCGACCACCAATCCATGTTCGATTTCAACACCCACATGTTCATGGCAAATATTCAGATTTTATGATCGCCACGGACCCCATCATTCCTCATGACGATTCATATCCACAAATGGTTTTCTTCTACACCGTTGCATCCATCACATCTTTCGCCTCGGTTGGGACATAAAATTCTTGCCCCATTTCTCATCCATGTGTGCTCGTCAAAGACAAAAACTGACATTTCTCCCAGCCTAAAGGGGAATCTGATCGAGCATACATCGAAAAGATTTGACAAATGTTTGTACGATGGAGCCCTGTTGAAGAGGATGCCAAGATCCTCAAACATTGGTGGAGGAACACGCCCCGAATACGGATATGTGGAAAACCATGCATCGAGACGAACACGATGCCAAATTTTGGGAGCGGCAAATTAAGATTATAGTATATGGGGATCTACTCGCCTAATCATCCAATGAAGGTATAAACCCCGGGATTTAAACCATTTGAAGAAAGCACATGCACTACGAAGTCTTCAAGCGTTTCAAATAAAATGATATTTAATCAAATTAAGGATCGGGACATGTTGGATAAGCCACGAAGAATCATAAGAGATAAAAATAAACTTAACGCTTCCAAGTTTTGTAATTATCATGAGTATATCGGACATAATACGAAGAATGTTGTGATTTACTTCGTCAACTTTGGAAGTTATATGGGGAGAATCGTCTTACCGGATTCTCAAAAAGCCGTGAACAGAGATTTCCCGAATGGAAAAATCGGTGATCGTGGAAAAAGTCGGAAAACGAAGTGATCAGGAATCCCACAAGAGGTTGGAATTACCCAAAAGAGGGCTCCTACCAATCGAGAAGTCAAGAAATCAACATGATTCGGTCCCGATTATGGTGCATTGGGCGGATGCTATCAGCACCGACGTTATCGAGCAAGCGGAAGAAGAAAGTGCCATGCAAAGCATCCACCTAGAGACCCTCTCACCAAATCATGTTCTCGGAAGATGATCTGACAAGCCAATGACTCTCTAACCATCATCGTCTTTTAGGTTTGAAGGTGCATTCTCCCTGAGATTCCATATCTCGCACCAAATGGAGAAGCAAGTTGGGGACCTAAGTAGTTATATAGAACCATGTGATCACACCATCATGGGTTTAAGGGGAATCTATAACCCTACCCTATGGTTCGATCGGTTAAGTCAGCTAGAGTCAACTTTAAATCAGGAGATCCGATGAACTAGAATCTAGACTTTGTAATCGTCGATGCTCCATCTACTTATAACGGTTTTTAGGTCGCCCGTTTATTCAGAATTTCCGCCTGTTCCTTATTACTATTGTGTTAAGTTTCCATAACCCGTAAAAAGCGACGGAAAAAAAGAATTGTTTGTTGTCATGCACATCAAAAAAGCAAAATATCATTAACGTGATGGAGCAAACATGGGAGATCGGAGAATCGCAACAAGCGCGAATATGTTGGTCGTTTCCACCCACCACGGACACGAACCCGGGATGATAACCCATGTTCCATGAACATTGATCCACCAACGCTACCGGACTTAGAACCTCGAACGAGGTTTTGATCCTATGGAGGTAGTTGACGAAACCGGGTCGATCGAAGATCCTCGATGGAAAAAAAAAAAGCAACGCTGAATAATTGGAGTCTTTCACAAATAGGTCTGTCGATATCGAATGCAACGAAATTAGAAGTGATTATTGGTTGACAATCAAAACCATTCGAACGAGAAATGATCTTGTATCTTGAGCAAATTTGGATGTGTTCGCTGGTCACACGAGGACATATGGTCGACATTGATCCTAAACATGCATGTCACTCTTTAATCTTGACCCAACACAAATTTCAATAATCGAAGCGGAGAAAATCCGAGAAGATGCCTATGGATAGTGAAATCAAGAAATTGCTCGATAATAAATTGATTCGAGAAGTAAAATGCCCAAGATGGCTTTTTGCTCTCAAATCTAAGGAACTTGGAGGTTATGCATAGATTTCACTAACTTAAATAAGGCATGCCCGAAAGACAATTTTCGATGCCACATATCGATTATTTTCGATAACACGAA
Organism: Stenogyne calaminthoides; assembly: GCA_037126765.1. Taxonomy (NCBI): domain Eukaryota; kingdom Viridiplantae; phylum Streptophyta; class Magnoliopsida; order Lamiales; family Lamiaceae; genus Stenogyne; species Stenogyne calaminthoides. The sequence goes on from JBBCBC010000089.1 coordinate 154,330, forward strand.
TGAGACAAGCTCATGACCTTTGGATGCATTTCTTTGGCTATCACCAAATACCCATGCATCCGACGATCAAAAGGTTTCTAAAAAAAAAGAATATGTATTGTTGGCAACGCATGCCATTCGGATTAAAGAATGCCGGAGCAACGTATCAACGTTTGGTGAACAAAATGTTAACGAATACATAGGCCAAACATTTGAGGTGTATATTGATGACATTGCGGTAAAAAGCGAGCACAAGGAAGACCACATCACCCCCGCACAAACGTTTGATATTCTCGGGGAGTATGACATGAAGTTGAATCGAAGAAATGGGGTTTTGGGGTTCATTCGGGAAAATTCTAGGACATATGGTTGGGTCAATGGGGAGCGAACCCATCAAAGATTCAAGCCACGCCGACAACAGGCCCCCGAAGACAAATGCAAACCTTTCTTTGACGATTAAAGAAAGGGAAATTCGATGGGACAAAGCACCGCCAATTTGCATTCAGATACTCAAACATTATCTAAGCCTATTCGGCGCGAACAACTTTATTATCGGGTAAGTGCGCGAGAGCATGCAATTAGCGCTCGAGCTTTGATACCACACATTTGCCTATTTATATTTTTGCCTCGAAGCCGAGCTCGTTGCCTCCTTTGGAAAAACTCATGCTTCGGATCGAGGTGTTAACCACATTCATTTCGACAAGTTCTCCTACCAATGGGAATTGGCATTTTTCCAAAGAACCAAATGGTTGAATTGACAAATAAAATTTGTTAGATGTCCATTTTAAATAAAGGTTTTGATTTCCCGACCACAAATAATTGAACAGCTTTTCATTTGGATTGCATTAAACAAGAGAAAAAGATTATTATTATTACTACTACAAAGGAGTTTTGAACAATTTTAACAAGTTTAATAGAACAAAAGGATTTGGATCAACAACTATTGTGATGTCCCCTGCAACAACGATTGGCAAGAAAATTTAACACGACGGACACAACATACAAATGCGCGTAACACTAAAACTGGATGACTCCAATTTTAAACTACTTACAAAAGGATTTTATGAACCATTTATCCTGCCATTTATACAAAAAAGCTTCTCTCTTCCATTATTGAAATGTATTACTCTGAAGAGGATCAATTATGGAAGATTCTGGGGTATGTGGAAACCATATCTTGTCTTGGCATATAAAATCATCGACAAAGGTTAAAAAAGATTTTAATAATGCCAATCTTATCAATAACCCACGGAAGAACTAGTGTCTAGGCCATTTTCTAAATAATCGATTTTATAAAGACGGATACGGGCACATCGAGAGTAAAATATGTAAGTTGCGTTGGGTTATTATTATTACACTAAATGGGCGGAAGTTGAAGCCATTGTTAACTTAACAAAAATGTGGAATTTTGTTTGGAAAAATATCATTTGTCATTTTGGGCTTCCCAATCATTGGTAACGAGATAATGGCAAAGATGGAATGAATTATGCCAATTTGCTTTCGTTGGGGCATAAAAAACATTGTTGTATTAAACCGGATGAGATAAAATTATATACCTAAACTTGATAATTAAGGATGGGTTGAAGAGTTAGTAAATATTAACAACATCAAGCTGCGGAAACAATTTAATACGGAAGGTTCATTAGGAGACCCCCGGACAATGAGTTTTTCAATAAAAATCCAAAATAAGGGAGGGATGGAACGTTATGTATAAAAAAAGATGAAAAAGTTCTACAACTCAAAGTTAACAAAGTTCAACGTGGGCGAGTTGGTTCTAAGGCGGTTTCGCCGAGCATGGGAAGGTCCATTCGAATTCTGAGCGTTTGTTAAATGGGGCATATGATTTTGAATGGGTTCCGTTGTCCTATTTGGAAAATCTGAAAAAATTTGCTATTTTAAAAAAAAAACAGGACAAACATGAAGGATTCACAAAAAATCTTCTAGAAGAAATTGCCACCCTATTAAAAGATTTGTCAAAAACAAGAATGGCAACCAAAAAAATGCGTGTCAATCCTTGAATATGAACCGACAAAGACAAGGAGGATGTGGTGGTATTTAAAGAAGGCCAACACCAACTAGATATGCCAAAGACTTGTTTGGGATAGTAGTATAAATAGACATATTGAATGAAGAAAGTGGAAGAAAAAAGAGAAAAGGAAAAATCTCGCAAACATAGTAGAAGTGGTTATCGGAGATAGTTGGTTTGGTATGCCTGACGATGTTTCCAACACATCCCGACTCGACCACACCACGAGCTTTAAACCTATCGGCGTCCACGGCGAAAATACTCTAAAAAGTTTGGACGAGAATGGTGCTCGTTATTGAAGTCACACGCTGCTTATATAAATCACTAGTCCTACGATCCCAAAAATCCTCCGAAGGGGTGGGATCACATCTCTTTGCAACACACAGCTTCTTTTGCTCGAGCATATTAAAACATAGATGAAACTTGTCAATGAACAAAACAATGTCATTTCAATTTAGCAAAACAATAGTTTGGTTATGTGTAATAAAGAAAGCCCCAAGTGTAAAAGGTTGTAATAGAATAACAACATGTTGAAAAGCTTTTTGTTTGTTAAGTTTTTCTAGTTAAAGCCTGTCGAGGTTGCACTAAATTTGGATTTGGAACAAAGAACAAAAAAAGAAGTTTATGTTCACGACAAAATAATTAAGAATTTCGAACTAAATAAGACGACTCGATTTACAAATAAAATTGATGAGTACGGGTCGCAGCTAAATAAGACGACGAAAGCGAGAATAGTGATATATAAGACGACGAAACAAGAAGATGGGGTTGTAAGTTTCATAAATAAGGCGATCAAAAAATAAGACAATAATGGAACATAGACACTTATCATGGAATTCATTCAAAAAGAAAAAATGGCATAAACTAGGAAACAAAACAAACATCAATCGTTCATGCAGAAAAATTCATCCTCCACGATCAAATCGGAGAAATTGTTCAACAAGCAAATTCAATTCTTCAAAATTGTTCAACAAGTAAGTTCAACAAGACCGGTAGTTAGGAGGAAATTATTCAAATAAGCAAAACTAAGGAATAAATTCATTATTTCCCCAAGATTTTCTTGTTCTTCAAATCCATGCTCGGCTCGGTGAGCTTGGGATGACCTTCAACATCCGGTGATCCGAACCATTGTCATCAAAATAGGTCTTTAGTTTCAATCACTTTTTTCTAGCGAATTGTTTATCCTCGATTGTGCAATTTTGAATTTTGTCTGTTTTTTTCAAAGAGTGAGTTGAACAAAAATTCGATGCGAAAAGCTCAACAGAACCTATGCAAATGCAACCATCATCAAGATTATAGCTTGACGAGCAAATTTCGAATTTTTGGGCTTTTGTTTTGGGGAGGATACTTGTCCTTGAGCCAACTTCATTTCAAATTATGAAAAAAAGCTTTTGGGAGAACCAAAGATTGGCCAGATTAGGCCAAGTATGGTTTCCAAAGTCGTTGGACCCTTAGTGGCCTCAGTCTCAGTCCATGCTCGGACGGACATAATAATGTTGATTTAATGTTATAGCAAACAAAATTTTAATGAGCAAAATTCCCATCCCATAAAATTTGTATGAGAACTCAAAGATGGACAGATGTACCGACCTCCATTTTGACAATTTTTGTGATCAATTTTATTCGGTCTCTTCAAAGAAGGTGGGAGTCGCCTCAATAACATTGATGCTCGTCTTGAAAATTCGTCGGTGCCCTTACGGATCTGGGAAGCTTGGTCGCCGATCCTCGCATGAAGATTCAAGTTGTCTCTTCGGCCGACTCAACTTCGCCCCGGTCCGAAGCGCGGTTGGTCGGACTTTTTTTTTCACTCGCTTTCGAGCATCGCTCTTGGCTTGAATTAGCAAGCTCTTGAGGTCTCTTAGTTCGAGCCATTTCGGTATTCGGAATAAAGACAATAGTGACGAGGAAAGCTGTGAGACGCAGAATAATTTATTAAAAAAAAGAGAAACCGAACAAAGGGCACAACATATTTAGAAAGTATAAAAAACAATCCTTACGGTGGAGATGCAACTAAATGATGGGATAATCCTCCCTTCTTCCTTTCGCAGGAAGATCTTCATCGGCCGATTAATATGGCTCAAGATCGATTTGAGATCTTCTTTGAAAATTCGAGATCAAGAAAATAAGTTAAAAATCGGTTCATTGTGAAGAGCAAAACCACAAAAATACTTATGATGTGGGGAAAGCATTTGGTTCACATCGAAGCGGGGGTTTTCCAATCAGATGAACCAAAACTTCTCTTTCAATCCGTGATCTTATTAGGCACATCCTCGATGACCTTACATTTGGCATTCGCTGCATGAACAACCATCCGTGTTCACCTTTTGGGTCGAGACAAATGAACTAATCGAAGAAGTTGGATAGTACAAGCTTCATTTTAAGCGAGTTAGGAAACTCATAATCATATGCCACCCATTCGGCTTTAGTTGTGTAATGGTGATGTTCCATTCTACGAGCAAGTAATTTTGATGAAGTGGGAATCAAGACCCGCTTCCATTGTATCTAAGTTAAGAACACAACCTATGCCATCGGGACCGGTGCCCGAAAAAACACATCTTTTGGGGTCTCGTGATACAATTGGCGAGCATATCTTCAATCTGATTTTTTCCGGATATTCAAACCCTTGTCCTGAGGGAGGTTGTTCGGCCATTCAAAATCATAGCGACCCTTTTAAATGTATGTTGGGATATGAGGAAGACCAACATGGATGTAAAGCTCTATGTTTTGTTAGCCCAACTCATTAACATTCTCGATCCGCGGAGATTTTATCCTAGGTATAATCGTCACCCCTATTTACATCATCACTACATATAACCCTAGATTCAATTTGGGGTTGGGATAAAAAAAATCATCTAAAAAATGGGGTGCGGGTTAAATCCGGTCTAATTAATTGAGGGCATTCGGAATCCGAAAAAGAATGGCAAATGGTTTCGAACCCGTATTCATAAATGGTTCGGAAAATAGAAGATGAACTATGATGTTTTAGAACTTGAGCGGGAAGTCATAATGGAATAGTCTTTCGAAAAGAAATAAATCTTGCTTTTGCGGAAATTTGACGGAATGTTGAAGATTTGGAAGAAGAAGGGAGGCGGCAAAAAAAATAGATCTTGCAAGAAATTTTGAAAATTCAAAAATAACACAAAAAGGAAGCGACATTCACAATTGGTGTTTCGGTATCGGGGCCCCATGATGAATAGGGGGTATTGTTACAATTACTCGATTAATTTGTACACGTCGGAGGGACACGTGTATCAAAAATTATTAAAATAATCATGTCCGATGGAGAGGTGTTCGATAGTAATAAAAATGCTCGCTTTAGTGTGCTCGCTTTAGTGTGCTTGCTTTACCAACCATACGAAGTATTAACAAGTATGCTTTTTAGTATGCTCGCTACAAGTATGCTCACCTTGACAACCATACAAGTGTGCTTTCGCCAAATCTGCAAGCGTTATAGTCATTCTTATATGCTCAATAAGGACAGTGCTCCAGTATAAAATCAATATGGTCAAAGGGGCGAAGCAGAGCAATCGATCGAGCAAAAGTTGATAAAGGGCATGTGACATAAAAAGCCAAGTCACTAATCGAGCCATCCGGACGATAAAAAAGAATGTCTTAATTGAAATTCAACCAGAAGGCGAAGTTTATATGAGTTCTTGCAAGACACGAAGTCTCCAAATTCATGTCATTTAAAAAAATTTCATGCTTGTCAAAGTACTATAAATAGGTCCAAAAAAGAACAAGAAGGCGGTTCGAAAAAAATTTTAAAGACTCACATATATTTCCCAAATTTATCTTTTCGTAGAATTACCGCTTTGAGAAGTATTATCGAGGTATGCGGTATATGTAAACCTCACAATATGACATCCCTGGCTTGGAATGCCCCCAGAGTAGTCATTTATTGACGAACTGAGTCAACAATTTCTTGTTATTTACCGTAATATCGTACATGCATTTATTTTGTTTGTGAGTTGTTCTAAGATCAACCACATAGAATTCACATAAAAAACGACTCGCAACAGATCTCAATTAATTTCTTTTTTATTACACCTTCCCTGTGAATCGCAATCTCAAAATCACGAATTTTATTCATTCTCTTGTCTTTCGAGTGATTTTTCATTTTGATATTTTTTTGTGTCATTTTGTAATGTTACTATATATTTCTAGTCATATATGGCAAAAATTCAAAATTTTCTTTGAAAAATGACTAAAATTAATATTAAACGAACCAAAATTGATAAAATAAAAATTTGCCGGACTATTCTTGGACGTGAGTAAACTTATAGGATCATTAGTGAGTTTTTTCTTAAATTTGTTCACCGTAAAATTTGAGTCATATTTACTAAATAAATTCAAATTTGACCCTTTGGTTATTTAGAATTGGTCGTGCGATCCTTTATTTTGTATAATATTTTTCTGTCAAATTTTGTGGCTCGTGTAGCTGAAAAATACAACAAAAAAATTCGTAATTGTATAAATTGTAGCATATGGATAAAATATATACAAATTGCAAATTAAAAAGAGAATTTATAATAAAAATTATACATTGGTATTAATCCTACTAAAAAGTGACATAAAAATCGAAAACCGGAAAAAGAGAATTCGTAAAAAAAAAGAAAAGGAGAAGAGACTTTGACTGAAAATCCGTTTGATGAGTGGAATCCGACCCCACTCCATTTTAAAGTGTGAGAAAAAAAAAAAGAGAGAGAGATCTGGCGGAAACCCTGTAATCTGGATTATCATTATCAATATTTTTTGTGTGGCCTCCGCCATATCTTCAAACCCCAAAAAAGGATGTTGGCCCACGAACTGCTGGTGTTCCCCACTCCGTTCAACTTGTGAGTATTGCTTCTATTCATCTCTCAATTTCCACCTGAATATTGCAATTTCTGTTTGATTATACGGATAATACCCTTCGCTCTCTGCAGTTGCTCTCCAATTGTTTCTTGCGGTTGCCGCGCTGAATCATTTTACCCGCTTAATTTCCCTCTTCATCTCAATTCAGGTATTTGGAGAGGTTTATTGAATTATATTGACTACTGGTCCGCTAATTACCATGTAATATCTCTAATAGCTTCGATTAACTTCTGGATTTCACTGTATAGTATATGTATATGATTCTAGGTAAATTAGGACGGATGGGTAGCATTGTCACGATTGTTTACTTCTTCTTCTTTTTTTCGACTTTTATTTGTATAGAATATTTTGACATGGAATTATCAGTTCCGGTGCTTATTAATGTTACTGAGAGCAGAAACGTTACATTCTTTGGTTCGGAAAGTATTATAAGTAGATATGCGAGGTCAAACAGGCTTCATGTGTGGATAACATTATATGGTTCGGTTGTTATCACATGCCTTACTTTGTAGGCAGCAGGAACCAAAGGATTTCTAGACTGAGGGCTGGCTTTTGGGAGTCCATTAGATCAGGGTAATGAAAAATATTTTGTTATTAATAATGGTAGCTATTAGCAATATAGCATAGATGCAACTAAATAATATATGCATGTATGTTTCATTCTGATTGATCCAGAAATGGGTGGCTTGTTCATACAGTTCATTGGTTAATTCTGTTGAGTACAATTTGGCTGGCAGTGCAATTTAACTTTCCATTTGTCTAAATAGTTAATATGTGATTAGGCTCCGTTTACATATAATAACAGACTACTGGAGTCGGCCTGAAGTGTATGGTCAATAACTTGCGACTTTGCAACACTTCATTTTATAGGATTTTGAAGAACAATACTACACAAGTTATAGAACCACCCTCAACTATTGGAGAAGAAGAAGAGGAAGAGCCTTTGCCCGAGGAATTTGTTCTTGCCGAGAGGACTAGACCCGATGGGAGAGTTGAACAGATAATATTTTCATCTGGTGGGGATGTTGACGTGTATGATCTCCAAGCTTTATGCGACAAGGTGATTAAACTTTTACTGATTTTCATTTCCTTGTCTTGCTTTTGTGAATGACTGTTCTAACAAAGAACATTTTACCATCACAAACACATTTGTCTGATATTATTGGATTAAGTTCATCTATTCCAGGGAGGCCATAGATGCCAACATGAGATACTTTTTCTTGTGATGTATTATATCATTTTCCCCAGATATCATTATATTTTTACATCATATGCCATCTCTGCTTTATGTTTGTTAATACAGATTACAATGTCCATGTTTTTTCTGCAATTAGGGGCATTGCGCCTTCTTACTTTGAATTGTTTGATATGCAGGCTTAGATTGAATGTCTTGTTTTGGTCGTAATTTATTATTTTATTTCCACTTTTGTCTATAAGTTTCCAGTATGCTGTTCAGTATTTTCCATGCTACATATTATTCCCTCGAATTCATTGTGGTCAATAAATTTTGTGGTTCCCATTCTAGGATTGTCTCGTGTTTAGCTTTCCCATGCACTGTGTCCCTAGCTTCTATTGCAGCTGAAACCCACTGTTTTGTTGATAAAGTTGAAGGAAGATCCTATGTTGGTCACTAATCTCATATAGCTAAGATGCCTCAGAACTTGTCCCTTCATTTGGGACACTCCCATTACTCTTAACTAATGCTTATTCCAAGGCTTGGGAACAACTCCTCTGAATTGAATATCCGGATGTACTATATCATAGGAACAGAAAAGACTACACTTGTATACATTTGCAATCCCTATTATACCCTAAATAAGAATATGATAAATTGAGTTAAGTTGGGGTGGGTAATGATAGTGCATTAAGAGTGTGATAGACGAGTTTTTGGAGGTGCTGCTGGCCCACCCAATTAGAACATATTATATTAATGGATTTGTTGAAATCTTGTTAGCTGCCTTCTGTTGTGGGTTTTCCAGAAGCTAGTTTCTTTTCTGTCTGGTTAGCTTTTTATGACTCGTAATCTTTGTAGTTTTTTTATTTTTGTATTTATAATAGTCTCCTTGATGCTTTTAATAGGTTGGTTGGCCACGGAGGCCACTAACAAAGCTAGCAGCAGCTCTGAGAAATAGCTACATGGTTGTTACTTTGCACTCCATCAGCAAATCAGCTGAGGAAGGTATTTAGAAACAGGACCTTCCTGACTTAATAATATGATCTTTACCTGAGACTAAATGCCTAATGCTTGTTTCTCCAGAAAGTGTATTTTAATCAATCTATCTGTTAGCAATGTTTGTTATTAAATAAACTAAAATGACAGACATCTTAGTGTACTTTGGCAAGTTAAAGAGGGAAATGAGCAAAAGGAATTAATAGGAATGGCACGGGCTACATCAGATCATGCTTTCAATGCAACAATTTGGGATGTTCTTGTTGATCCTTCTTATCAGGTACACTTATTGCACTTTATGAAAGTGAGTGTCATTAGTCAATCTACATTTTGATGCTTTTCATATAACTGAAATTTGGGTGCTGGTTATTTGGTATTTGTCCTGGAAAGCAGTAAAGAGCCTGATCCTTTTTTTTTTTTTTTCGAAGATTATTTGATTACTATCATCATTTTGTAAATATTGGTTTTTCACATACTTTTCTCAAGACTAAGTGAAGAAAATTGTGGTGATATTTGTATCATTATTGTTGTGGTTCATGATCATGTGAAATTTTTCATCAAGTTTTACAAAGAACAATTATTTTGCTTATCAATGCCTTATTTACGTCTTCATCTACTGCGCCTAAATAAATTCAGATTCTGCATTTATATTTTGATGGATCTGGTTGGTTTAGGGGCAAGGACTTGGAAAAGCCCTTATAGAGAAGCTTATAAGGGCACTCTTGCAAAGGGACATAGGGAATATCTCACTTTTTGCTGATAGTAAAGGTAAAATATCGGTCATACATGGTCAGTAGAGATGATCAACATCTCTTCATTCATCCTTTAAATTCAATTAAAAGAAGAGCATGCATCTTAAGACAGGGTTGTAGAACAAAATTTTGAGTTAATTTTGTATGTTTCAATTGGTTGCAGTGGTAGAGTTCTACCGGAATCTAGGTTTTGAACCTGATCCGGAGGGCATTAAAGGTATGTTTTGGTACCCGAAGCAATAGTTGATCTCAAGTCTGAGCGACCACCTTAATTTTGGTGTTGCAATACTTTTGTTTGGGGGACGAGACAATTTCCCGTTCCCTTATGATGTCAATTATTATACTGCTATTGAAGAGCCTCCAAGTTGCATGAATGAGCAGCGTCTGAAGAACCCCAAGTTGTATCTTCATACATTATTCCTTATGAATGGGCTTTTGAGGTGTGGACTAACTACATATATTACAAAAATTACTACTAGCCTCCCCCAAAAACACACACACATATATGCAAGAATATATTATTTTTCTGAATTGTTGGTTTCTAGATGTGATGTCCTAACATAATATAGGAATAACGAATGTTGACTTTCTGCCCTTTTACTCTTGTGAAAATTAGGTTCATCATTCCTGTACTTTTTCTTTTTGGATTCTATATTTCTCTAGTCTATACTTGCTTATAATATTAGGTACTTGAGGTATCATTTATACTATAAAACTGGGTTTCTAGTTCTATTTACAAATAATTTAAGAATTTTTTTCTTAAAGGTACAAATTTCTCAAAATATTACTGTAAGCCACAATACTTTTTTTGATATTATTTTAAATTACAATGGCACTTGGATATATCATATATGCAGTTGAATTTGTACATTCAACTAAATAATGTGCAGTGCCAAAAAAATACTGTGCTTTAAAATAATGAGCCCGTCATTTTGTATGTTAGTGAGCATAATCAATGGTTTGGTACTAAGCCAAGATGAAAATGTAAAAACAAACGTTGACTTATTTAACTGCCCCAGTTGACGTTTCAAACCGTAAAAGCTAATTTCCATGGTAAAATGTTTTTAATGGCTAATAGTCGTTGATAGGTAAATATGATGAAAATTATATGAGCATGATTAGAAACTTGAAACCCAAAACAGCAAGCAACTGTTAAAATGTCTTTTGCCACTAGAGAATTAACTAATATTGGCTTGATGTATACGCAGATATAATAATCACACTAATTACTAAACCACCATGACTTGGATAATCTTTGAATTAATCAACCCAAAATATTTTGCTAATTTTGAATTCTGTGTGGGGTTGAGGTGATTTTGTATGTGTTAGCATTGGTAAAATATATCATTTTTCACATTTTCACATTAATTATAGATGTATATATTTTCGGATAGTACTACACTTGAAGAGATAATACACACATCAAATATTAAAAATAAAAACACCGGGTAAGACTTCGTCGGAGCAAAATTGACATCTAAGTATAGGATTGGAGCTTAAAACTATTTAAGTGATTCAACATATTTAATTCAACAGATAAATACAACACAATATATTTTTGATTTATTATGTGTCGCTTTTGCCACCTCATCTCTGCCTACTTTAATGGGTCTGGAAATTCGAGTATCAAATTCTATTTTATTTCAATTTGATATAAATTATAGAGTGGCCGAGCTAAGTAGCTAACAAAGTCTTTGTTGAAATTGCTCAACCAAATGCATTTTTTTTTTTTTTTAGGATTGATGCGTAGTCTCGTATGTTTAAATGCTGGAATAGTTCATTCAAGATAACTCCTGAACTTACTGAACAGTGTACACACTCCAATTACTTTTTATACCCTATTGATTTTTTATTTTATTTTTTTAAATACTATACACATCCTTGACCTTTATACTCTTGCTGCAAAAAATAAAAAATAACACAAACAAAGAAAAGACACATTTTCACTGAGAGAAATACATCCATTCACAAACAAAGGAAAAAAAGTGAACTTTTTTTTCAAGGGAATAAGAGTTTCCTACTTCATCTATTTTGTTAGTTTGTAGGGTTTCAAGTTTATAGGGTTCAATTTTGTCAATTTTTGCCCTTTGAAGAATCTTAATGTAATTAAAGAACCAATTGGTATATAATTTTGAGGATGAATTTTCTGATTTTGAATGTAATTTGTGTTTTGTGTAAAAGCATGACGGACAATTGATTTATAATATGTTTTTGTTTAAGGACCGTAACTTTATGATAGTAGTAAAACAAGGTCCGTAATTTTCTGGGCTGACAAAATAAAGATTGTAACTTTAAAATGTAGCAATTTCATGTCAAATTAGCCAGAATAACTCTAATTTGAACTCGAAATTGGGTAATTGGCCTGAAATTACTACTCTTTAAAATTTTGGTTCTTATTTTGCCAACTAAAAAAGATACGGTTTTTGTTTTGTCACACCCCCAAAATTAATTACGGTCTTTAAAAAAATTATTTCCCGCAGGCCGCAGATCGCTTGCAATGAGCAAACCTTTTTGTTTCGGATTCATGTTGTTCACTTAACTCAAGCAAATTGACTGTTGAAAAACATTTGTTTAAACATGTTTGGTACATAACATTTGTTTAAACATGTTTGGTTTTGTTTGATTGTACCAAAGCCAGCACTTTTGAAGCTTTGTTTTATTCACTTATACATAATGAACAATTTTGATATACTTTTTAAGAGTATGTTTATCTAAAAAAATTCGAATATATATAGTAAATTTGGAATTAGTCAGCGTGAAATGAAATTTATTCATAACATGAAATTAATATCATTACATATAAACTAAAATCATTACTTATCATTTGAGACTATTATACGTATAAATTAACAATTCATAACATTTGTGTGTGTGTAATGTTATGGTATTAATATCACTAAATAAACGTTATGGTATAATATGAATCCAATTTCGAAAAATTTGTCATTTCGAATTTGTTTAACCGCGAACTTTATTCAAATGTACATTTAATACATCCATAGTGAACTAAACGAATATCTAATTTTATCCTTTTTAAAAGTGATAAAATGTTTAGGGCAAAAAAAGTTATTTATTATTAGTATTTTATGTGATAAAATGATATAATATTGGGGGTAGAAAGAGTTGTTTATTAGTATTTTATGTGATAAAGTGATAAAATATAAAATGAGTATTTCCATTTAAGGAAATGTGCAGTTAAGATTGGGACGCCCAAAATGAAAAAAAAATACAGTTAAGAATGAAACGGAGTTAGTATTAAATTACTATGGGTATGTTCGTTTTGCGACTACCACGGACGGACTTTGACTATACAATCCCAAATATCTTTTTCTTCAATACTCAAACAAAGTATTTTGAAATCCTACAACATTCACCTCTAATACTATTACTGCACCCTACACCCTACACTCCCCTCATTTTTACACAATTTTCAAAACATCACATTCATTTAATCATTATAATAATAATATAATAATATAAATCAATCAACTTTTTCTCCATCCTGCACAATCATATCCTATAAAATTCCCAATAAATATATACTCAATTTTTTTAATAGGATTTTGAAATTCAATGATTTTGAAGTCCAGAATTTTCCGCCCACAACTGTAAGCCAAAAAGAACATGCATAAACTCACTTTCTGATGTCTTATTAACGAAATTCAAACCGTTGGCGCCATTGCCACCGCCATTAACGAGTTCTGAGCTCATGCCTCAAGCTTCAATGTTGAATTTGTCGCTGCCTGCCGTCATCATGATCGGACAATTATCCCCAATTTCTGCAGTTTTTTATCTGCAAATTCTGAGGTAAAACCCTCAACCTATTCTCGTTGACATTCATGTTATTGACAGCGCTATTTACCAAATACTCACTGATTTATTAAAGTTTTCTGACTGCTTCCCATCTCCCAGGTTCCACATTATAATATATATAACGAATTTTGATTTATAATAATCACTATAAAAGAACTACTACTGATTCTACTGGACCCTAATTTATTGTCATATGTACAATCCACTTGCCTTTTTGTATAATTGAATTATATGTTTGTCTTCATGAATTGTAGAGTATATATGATGGGGTTTTTTTTCTCAAAGTTTGCTATCTTGGGGTGTTGAATTGTATAATTAGTCTCCGTCTGTGAATCCGTTGTTTTACATGTTATATCGCGCTTGAAGATGGCAGAGAAAACACTTATTATGGTTGTGATACTTTTCGTGTTTTGGTTATGTTGGTTGACTCCAATTGCACATGCACAGGTTACTGATGCACAAGAAGGTTGTACCCTTTGCTCTTATCATTTCAATGCTCTTCTTTGCGTGTATATGTGTGGACATTTTCTATTAGAAACTAGTCTTGCTTCCTGTTATTCTTTAGTGTAAATTTGTTAATCTAATCCAAGAATCGTGCCTAGTGCAGTCAACGCGTTGCTGGAAATCCAAAAAAAGCTGGAGGATCCATACAAGCGTCTCAATTGGACAAGGACGCATGACCCGTGTACCTCGAATTGGACAGGGGTGATATGCTCCCCAGCTGATACATCCGATGGTTATATGCACGTCCAAGAACTGTATGCACTTCTATCTTGATCGCCTTTTTGAGATAGATACTATGTTTCTCGCTTTCTGAGATATGTTTTGGTGATTTAGTCTTACGTCGTCATAATATCTATTGTTTACCACATGTTTGGTGGGAGATAGTATCACTAAACGGGGCTAGATCCGCTGTTTTCTTTCTTGGAAGCTTTTTGACTTTTTTAGTTTAAACTATAATCACTATATGCTCTTGAAATGTTTATACGGACTTTAGCCATGTCTTTCATATCTGAGAGCTTTTTCCTTTTCCTGTTAATATATTATTTGTTAGATAAGGCCAGGGGAGTAAACTTGTGTTTCTCAGCAATAGAAATGGGTTGATATTCTTATATTATCTTTAAGAACTTGGGGATGTTTATTGGGTGAGTTCAAATATAAAAAGATGGGCGTCTAGTCGACCTTACTTTCTTTTTTTTTTCCTATGCAAAAACTAGTAAAATGAAATTGTCTCCCAGAAAAAATGTCTAACACATCTTGTCTCTCTCTAACGGCCACTTGTTTATTATGTGTGCGTACTTTGATTTATTCTATTCTCTCATGGCTGCACAGACGCTTGCTTCGTCTAAATCTGTCTGGAACACTAGCTCCAGAGCTTGGTCAGCTACCTCATATGAAAAGATTGTGAGTTGTCAATATTTTTCATTTCTACTTATATTGTAGTTTCAAGTTTACACCTGATGATAGATTATTTAATTACTGATGATTGGCTTTAATATGCCAGGGACTTCATGTGGAACAACATATTCGGAAGCATACCAAAGGAGATTGGCGATATTACTGCACTTGAGCTCCTGTATGTTGAGTGCTATTTTGAGTCTGCTAACTCCGATTTTTTTGTCCTGAGATCCCAAAATGCTAAACTTAACTAATTTCAGCTTATATATATATCAGAAATTTGTGTTTTACACATGCTATAACATTATAAGCAACCAACTTGGTTACTGATTCAAGCCAAATACTCCACAACTCTTCTTAATGGCTGTCTAATTTAATTACTCTTCAAATCCTATTCTCGTTGCAGGCTTTTGAGTGGAAATCAATTAACGGGCTCTCTACCGGATGAGCTTGGGTATCTTCCCAACCTGACTAAATTTCAGTTGGATCTGAACATGATATCAGGACCAATCCCCAAAACATTCACAAACTTATCCAAAGTTCAGCATTTGTGAGTAGAGTTTTCAGTACCAATTGAATCACTGTAAAAGTATAAAACTTATTTATGTTCTTTACTTATTACTATTGATACCTTCATGCAGCCACATGAACAACAATAGATTCAGTGGCCAGATTCCGCCTGAGCTTTCAAAGCTTCCTTTACTCAGACACTTGTAAGCCCATTTTATGGATCATCATTCAAGTGCAGTATAATTTTATGCATCACACTTTCCATTTCTTTCTCATTAATCAACATTGAATATTTTCAGCCTTCTTGATAACAATAATCTGGTGGGATATCTTCCACCTGAGCTTTCTCAGATGCGTAGCTTAACAATTCTGTACGTGATTTTTACTGCTTTTAATATTTCTGTAACTGCTTCTGATTCTAACTTAGCAATTGGGTTACTTCATTGAAGCATTATGTTCTAATGATGTACCTCCTTGTCCAAATTATTCATTGCAGTCAGCTAGACAACAATAACTTTGCTGGGACTACGATTCCAGAATCTTATGGCACTATTCCCAGGCTTTTAAAGTTGTACGACTTTTTCTCTTTTTCTTGATAAAAGTTCACCGTTAGTATGCCATTTTTATATATAGATCTGTAACAATCTGTTGAACTTACCTTGGCTTGATGAACAATTATATATAAATATGTATAAATTGATAGTTTATATCTTTCAGGCTCCGGATTGATAATTTTCTATTTTTCAGTTACTGAATTGGTAGGAGAAATCTTTCAGGCCCATAATTGAAATTTTTACTATTTTTTAGACCCTGAATTGACAATTTCTTATAAGTAAATGCGAAATTGTTAATCCTCATCTCTCTATATAAGGACCATCATGAAAAAAAAATTCACTTATATATGCTAACATGGTTCCCTACGTTAAATTCCCTATATATTACAGGGTCTCCGCTGATCATTATTTACTAATTTCCTATGAATAGGAGTTTAAGGAATTGCAGCCTGCAAGGAACAGTACCTGATTTCAGTGGACCAAGAAACCTTCTTTACTTGTATGTTAGTAGGTTCCTTAATAGAATCTCAGTTTTGACTCGTCATTTTTTAAGTGCTTCACAGTTTTACGTTTGTGCATGAATGATAATAACAATTTATTCTGCTTAAATTGCTCTTGCATATGATTAGCATATAGAATGTTTTGAAACCAGTCGCCTTTGAAATGTTAAGTATTAACTTGGCATTCATATTACAGAGATCTAAGCATGAATCAACTCACCGGAGGGTTAACCACAAACAGACTGTCTGAAAATATCACAACCATGTAAGTAATCTCTGAGATTCTGAGCTCTCCCCATTACCTCCTGTTGTACCTCTTTCTCTATGTTGATCTTCCTCTTGGCATAAACATCTCTGGATTCTGAACGTACAACTGATTTTCACTTGCAGTATTCTATCGGACAATATGCTTAATGGTTCCATTCCATCCAACTTCACTGGGCTCAGACGTCTCCAAAAACTGTCAGGATTTTGGCTTCCACCAATCTTCAACAATTTTCTTTTCAAATGAATTCTCCATTTACAACTCCTTGTATTCTAAATCATGCTATTATTATTATTATAGGTATCTAAATAATAACTTGTTGAGCGGATCCGTACCATCAGACATTTGGGATAACATTACCTTCACTGCAGATGCAAGACTTGACATGTAAGACAACACAGTTTCAAGTCCTTATTTTCAGTGACATGATGGCAAAGGACATCGTATATTATCTCTTGTTCTTTTTGTCAAAATTCATCAGAGTATTTGTTTGTCGAATCTCCATTCTGATATGATGCGTTCTGGTATGCCCGCTAAATAACTTTTAGATTAACATTAACTAGTTTTCAACTGTTCCTTGCAGAAATCTTGAAGATAATAGACTTTCCGATATTTCTGGCATCCTCGACATGCCTCTAAACGTAACACTTAAGTACATCTTATTTGACAACTAATATGCTTTTCAATACTCACCTTGTCCTATAAGATCTCATTCTTCCTTTTATAGACTTCTAAGAGTTCAACTTTTCGTGTTTCTAGGCTAAAAGGAAATCCTGTTTGTACAAGCTCAAATCAACAAAACATCAGCAATCTTTGTGGACCTCATATTGGAACTGAAGAAATATTACACAGCTTGGACAATCCAGTTCCAACTTGTCAACCTCAGTCTTGTCCAATCAAGAATAACTATAAATATGTCCCTACTTTACCTAATGCATGCTTTTGTGCAGCTCCCTTTGGTGTTGGACTGAGGCTAAGAAGTCCGAGCATATCAAACTTCCTTCCATATAAAGATCTATTTAATACTTTTATAACAAAAAATGTGTACCCAAAGCCAAATGTTACTTTGGAAAAAGACCAATTTTTTATTGACTCACTTGAGTGGGAACCTGGTCCGAGGTTAAGAATGTTTCTGCAGTTCTTTCCTGTGTACAGCAATGTGTCTAATGCCTTTGATGCAAGCGAGGTTCTACTAATTGCAAATGCATTTGCTAGCTTCACAATACCTGGCGATGATGTATTTGGCCCTTATGATCTTCTCAATTTCACCGCTGATGGACCTTATGAAAACAGTATGCCTTCAAAACTAACCTTTTTCTAAAATTCTATTACTCTCATCTATGAAACGCTCGTGAATAGATTTGAACTGAGAATCCACTGGGAATGCAGTGTTACTCCCACCCATAAGAGGTGGTGGAGGTGGTGGTGGTGGTGGTGGTCTAAGCAAAGGCGCTGTTGCTGGAGTTGTACTTGGAACCATATGCGGTGCCATTCTCATACTTGTGGGCTCCATTTTTCTCCTCCGAAGACGGAATAAACAGTCACTTCCTAATTCTGAATATGCCAAAGAGATATCATGTGAGTTTAATATTACCTTCATTTATGACTAGCAATTTTGCCCAGTGAATTAGTCGCTTTCTTTGAAAAGTTTAAAATAATGAAGGGACTTCCTCACAATTTATATTAAGAGTAATATATTTCATGTTTGTTTTCAGTGCCAAAAGTTCCGATGAAAGTGGAAGGAATAAAGGCATTAAGTTTTGAGGATATGGAAATGGCGACGGACAATTTCAGAGCGCAAATTGGTCAAGGAGGATATGGAAAAGTGTACAAAGGGACTTTAGGAGGCGGTATAGTTGTTGCTATAAAGCGCGCACAACAAGGTTCACTACAGGGCGACAAAGAGTTCTACACGGAGATTGAAATGCTTTCCCGCTTACATCATCGTAATCTGGTTTCGTTGGTTGGTTATTGTGATGAAAAAGATGAACAGGTATTGCACATTTCCAATTATTTTTAGACAAATACTACTATGCACTAGTTGTACCGTGCAACTCAAGTGCATTTTTAAATGGCGTTAGTTGGTCAGTATTAGTTGTTTCACTGGACATTATTACTTGCTTTCATTGAACAATATTAGTAGTGTACCAGTTGCACAGTGAAACTGGTGCACCCAAAAGTTACTCTTATATCTAAAGATTATTAGTGCTTTGTCTCATTTCTGAATCACAAATGTTTTGCAGATGCTAGTTTATGAATTCATGCCCAACGGCTCATTACATGACCTCCTCTCTGGTAATTTCTCCTTCCGTACAATTATTACTTGCAATACTTAATCATGATGATTTGTAGTAACTCAATAACTTGTTCTTAATACAACAGCTAAATATAGATCACCTCTGAATCTGCAAACGAGGTTGCACATTGCGCTAGGTGCTGCCAGAGGCATTCTTTACCTTCACACTGAAGCTGATCCACCAATCATTCACCGTGATATCAAAGCAAATAATATATTGTTGGATGCTAAATGGACTGCTAAAGTGGCCGATTTTGGAATCTCGAGGCTTGCGCCAGTGTCTGATGCAAAAGGTTTCATGGCTGAACATGTATCCACCATTGTTAAAGGAACACCAGTAAGATCAAGAACTCTCTTGTAAAACATGAAAAATAGTGGATTTCCTGAAACTTTTATTTTTTGAATCACATAATGAGATGAAGAAGTCAAGTAAACATATTTACATGTCTTTTCTGAGCATGGTTTACATTGCAGGGCTACGTTGATCCAGAGTACTTCTTGACCCAAAAGTTAACAGAGAAAAGCGATGTTTATAGCCTTGGAGTTGTGTTTCTTGAGCTATTAACAGGGATGCAGCCTATAGCTCATGGGAGGAACATTGTTAGAGAGGTCAAACAAGCTTTCTTTACGCTGAGTTTCTGATCACTGTAGCGCCCATAGAAAACTGATTCAAATATTCATTATTTACGTACAAGTATCGATTATCATCTGTATCGACATCTAAATTTCTGATATGTAATATCAGGTGAACACAGCATGCCAATCTGGGTTGATGTTTTCAATCATAGACAGGAGCATGGGGCCTTACCCGTCAGACACTGTGAAGAAATTCATGGCTTTAGCCCTCAGGTGCTCTATGGATGAGACCAAGGACAGACCTTCAATGCTGGAAGTCGTGAGAGAGCTCGAAAACATATCATCCATGCTTCCAGAATCCGACAACACGCCTCCTGAATCGAACTTAAATATGACGAGTTCTGGAAACTCTATGGCCTCCGCCTCTCCACCATCGTCATCTCTCTATGGTGGGAGGAATACTTACGTCTCGATGGATCTCCTCCCAGGAAGTGACCTTGTTAGTGGCGTCATCCCCACCATCGCCCCGCGTTGATGATCATTGCAGAGTTCCTGGAGAGGCTCATGAATTTGTCCATGATCTTTATTTGTATTGCTCATACCAAGGGTTATATCTCATGTGTCTTTGTGTTTTTATGTTTCGAGTAGTTTAAAGTTTAAACAATGGAGTACATACTTTGTACAGGAAAAATTGTATGAGCACTGAATATATGCCGTATCTCTTTGTGATTTTATCTCAAGCATATTCAAGTAATTTTTGACACATAGCAGGCTCTCAAATCCTAAAAATTTCAAATGAATTTAGAATTTTTTTTTATATTTTTAATAATATCATAACTCACATACTAAATTAGGAAATGTTAAGTAAATTTTTAACACATCAGTGTGTCGTCAATCCATTCAGTTTGGCTTCTCTCAGCATCAATTGATTTAACTTTTCAGCAGGTTCAACCAAATTAATTATGTTTTGAAAATCACTTTTTCTTGGATGTCAAAGCTATACAAAAAAAAAAAAAAAAGCCATTCTCATACTTCCCAGCAAATGCATCTAATCTCCAAGTATACGGAATTTATTTTTTGGTGGAAATTACTTTATCGTGTATTGCTACGTTGTAGACGAAATCCATGTTTACCATATCAAATTAATGATTGCAAGGCTGATGCTAAACACACACGCAAAATTACTATATATACCTCATTTACTATGCATACCCATATATCAAAATTATCAAATTACTACCATATATACCTCATTTACTATGCATACCCACATATCAAAATTATTATAAGCACCCCAATTTTAGACAATCATATCCTTGTGGTCAAATTCTTTTTTTCTTTTTTAAACAGTTTTAGTCATCTCACAAACAAAAACAAAAGTAAGAAACTTCGCATCACTCAAACAAAAGGAAATATACATCTTTTTTTCTTGATGTATATAGATAGTTGAAATATAGTTTTAGAAAGGACTCTATGTATAAAAAATAAAAGTAAGTTGATTACATGTTTTAAGAGCCATTAGTGTTTGTTGAGCAAGTGACTTGTAAGTCCAAAATAGGATATTATCTTACTAATAGGTGCAATGAATCTTTTTTATTATTACGAGGTGCAAAATAATGTTTGAAAGAGCAAAAATGCCCTTATTTGCTCACATTCTCTTTATATCACATCTCCTATTTTTGAATTTGATCTACCTCTAAGGGATTATATGAAAATCGAAAATAGAAACATGAATACGTGCATTTTATTTCAATTACAGTTTACAGTCCACATAATTTCACCCCTAAGAAAAGCATTACTTGAAATTTTCATATCAAAAATTGAAAAAATACAGAAAATTAAATATCTAAACTCCAAAAATTTAAATATCTTTGTCCAAAGATTGAATCTCATGTGCACTCGAGTGCACCATACACTTATAGTGCATTTTAAAAGCATGCAATTATACAAAACAGAAACGTGAAATTATTACAAACAAAAACATGCAATTATGTTCTCATATTAACAGTTGCACTTTTATGTGTAAATAAATCGTATTTTTCAGCATAACTAGTTGCAAGCTTCTAAAATGCACTATGAGTACACGGTGCACCCGGGTGCATACAGACCTAGCCTTGTCCAAATATAAAAATTTACATATTTTTGTCTAATGCATATGTGCATATAAACATGCATAGAACATACGCATCTCCCAATTTGAAATCCAAAATCCAGATCCAAAATCATTATCCTCCATCTCCAGAAAATCAAATCTAAATTCACTATTCTCCCTCTAAAAAAATCAACAACTTCATCATATTTTAGCAGATCTAAATTCTGAAAATTCAAACAAAATAAATAAAAAAAACAAAAAAACAAATTGAATCTGAAAATGGCCGTCATCGCCGTCAACTTATAATTTAGCATACATGCTTTTATATTCGACTTTTCATTGTACCAATTCATTTTCATAGATCTTCAAACATTCTTTGTACCACTTCGTCCTCATAGATCTCCAAAAAACCCTCAACCCGCTGTACCCACAAATCGAATCTGGAAACTTTTCATCCGCCGTCTGCAAGTGATGACACCTGTGTTGGTGTGGCGCCGATGGGGTGGGGCGGCAGCGGATGAAAAGTTTTTTGCAGAGTTTGTGTGGGTGAGAGTGAGTTGGGCTGAGAGCTGTGTGTTGGTGCGGCTGGGCTTGGGAGTGGTGGCGCCGATGGGTGGGGCGACGGCAAAGGGTTGGAGTTGGGCGTGATTTATTTAGGTTGAATGACTGGGGTTTGGATATTTATTGAGGGAGGGTAGTTTAGGGTTTTTAGGAGGTGTTTGGATTTATGAGTTATTTATTTGTGTTTGTTTTGCTTGACTTGTTATTTAATTCGTGTTTGTTTTGCTTGACTTCTAACTGTCGACATTGGTGTTTCGTTCCATCTCTCTTTTTTTAGGCATATTAATTCTCTTTTGAGCGTTCTATAATAGAGGAATCAATTCTATCTTTTTTTTAATATCTTTCCACAGAAGAGGATCCAAAAAAAATTCCAAATAAACACAAATTTGTAAAAAACATTGGTGTATTCTCAATCTTTTTTTTAATATCGTTTCTGCCGAGAAGTCATACAAAGTGTATTCTTTTTTTTTTGAATATCGTTCCACAGCAGAAGAGCAAATTCTCTTTGGAATAAACACAAGTCAATTCTCTTTGGAATAAACACAAATTTCTTCAACACTGGTTCCACAGCAGTGGAAAAATTAATTTTCTCTCTTTTTTTAATATCATTTCACTCAATTTTCTTTTTTTTGAAGCATATCATGAAATAAAGACTATCCAGTCCAAAAACGCCAATGGAGATACTATTAGGTCGAATCTATTTTTTAAAATACTCTTAAGGTCCAAAATCAGAATTAAAAGTCCATTATACCCCTCCCCCAATATCAACGCACTCCCCCCTCAATCAGTCACTCATCCTCTCATTTCTCTTTCACTCTCTCTATCTTCCCTTCTCTCTCCAAAAACACACCACCACCACTGAATACGAAGCCGAAGCAGCAGCGAAGCGAAATAGAATTCAAAAACACACCACGCCTTCGCGATCCATCACGCCGCCGTGACCCATCACCGCTTCGGATCTGCTTTTTTTTTGTTCGGATTTGCTGTTTTTTTTTTCTTTTTCTATTTTCTCCAAAATTTAAACATACAAGTTTGACGATGGTGGTTGTCGAGTGGGGTGGACGTAGTGGTTGTCAAGTGGGTGGATGATGGTGGTGGTTGGATCTGCAACTAGTTTGATGGCGGGTTGTTTGGTGTCACGGCGGAGAAGACGATGAAGGATGGTGTCAGATCTGTAATTCTCAATTTTTTTAGCATTTTTTCTGTGCTTTCTAGTTTTGGTGGATCTGCATTTTTTTCCATGAGACATGGAATCCCTCTTAAAGTAACCTCTATTTCCTGGGGAGAGAATTTGAGGAAGTTGATTGGAGCAACTGCACACAACATGTAAGGAATGTTACTTTGACTTGTAAATTACAGTTATGTTGGATGGAATCCCTTTTGATTTGTGTTTTTAATTTGCCAATCAATGGTTTTTTTTTTAGTTTTACAGATTTGAAATTTAGTTGAGGGAGGAGGAAGAAGATGAATATTTTGGTTTTTTATTATGAATATGTTCATAAATTTATGAACATATGCATAATTTTTTTTGCATATATTAATGTATTCGTGCATTTATGCATGGTGATGATATGTAAATTTTTGGATTTAGAAGATGATATGTAATTTTTTAGATTTAAATATATAATTTTTAATGCATTTTTAGAAAATGAATGTATGTAAATATTTTGGGTTTTAGATATGTAAATATTGGTATTTTGTCAATTTAGATATAAAATTATAAATTTGTAAATGAAACAAAATGCACTTATACATGTCTTTCTATTTTTGAATTGAATTAAAGTTTTTCTTTACAAAATTAATGTTTCTGAACAAATTAATTTGAGCAGATGGCTGTGAAATTATTGTTTCGGAACAAATGAATTTGAATTTGAGTTGCCCAAACGGTTCGAACCGCCGGTTTTCGGTTCCAAAAAGTTGGAACCGGAATCGAACCGTGTAAAATACTTTAACGGTTCCGGTTCCGGCGGTTCCAACGGTTCCGGTTCACGGTTCTGGAATCTTTTTTTTTTTCTTCATTCTTTTCTTCTCAATCAATCTCCTAACCCTATTTGCCTCACATTCCCATCCACTTTCCTTATACATATTATAAGCAAGCACAAGAATCCCATCCATTCTCGTACACATAATAATACATTCTCTATGATGGAGAGGGAATCGGCGGCGGGGGCATCAGGGTGGGTGAGCAAGCTAATCGACGTGAAGGAAGCTAAGGACCAAATTATGTTCACTCTGCCCATGATTTTGACGAATGTTGCGTATTATTTCATCCCTCTCGTTTCAGATATGTTCTCCGGTCATCTCGGAGACCTCGAGCTCGGTGGTTCAAACCTCGCTAATTCCTGGGCCGCCGTCACTGGTTTCTCTCTCATGGTAACCATCTCTGCTCTCACCGGAATTAAAATCCGGTTTTACCTTGATAAAAATGGTTCGGAATCGCGAGCCACGGTTTCGAATTGTGGAAAAACGATTCTGGTTTTGAAGCGATAAGAACAGGAACGGCAGTGTAATCTGGCGGTTTTGGTTCGATTAAATCCTGATTCGTTTTTCGGTTTATCCGGTTCCGGTTTCGGTTTATCCGGTTCCGGTTATAACCGCCGGTTCCGGTTCGGATGGGCAACTCTAATTTGAATAGATGGTTCTTGAAAATAGGGAGAAATAGTAGATGGGTGGAGTGTAGCAGATGAAATGTGAAATAATTTTAATTGACTTTTTTTCATGTGGAAGTGTAAATGTCAATTGGGGGATATCTTTGATGTCTAAAGAAAGGGTAGATTAGTCTTTTTATTGTCCAATTTGGACCTATGACTTATAAATTGATTCTCTTGGACCTATAAGTACTATAGGACTCTATTTTGAACTGGAAAGTCATTCTCTCGCATATCATCACTCTTTTTGAGAAATATCATCGAATTCTCTTTTTTGAATATTGTTCCACCCAATTCTCCCTCTTTTTTGAAGCATATCATCACTCTTTCTTTTTGAGACATATCATCGAACTTTTTTTTTTTTATATTGTTCCACCCAATTCTCCCTCTTTTTTTGAAGCATATCATCACTCTTTCTTTTTGAGACATATCATCGAACTCTCTTTTTTAATATTGTTCCACCCAATTCTCCCTCTTTTTTGAAACATATCATCACTCTTTTTGAGACATATCATGAACATGTCTAAGTATTATAATCAATCATTTAATACATTAAATACATAAAAATTTGGTAAATATATTATTAATTTGGAGTGTTTATTTAGCCGCGATATAATTTTATATTTATAGAATTTGCATTATATATATATATATATATATATATATATATATTTAATACTCCAAAAAAATATTTTAAATACATTGACTAGACATAGCGCACATCAACTCAGTCTAACTATATATATATATTTAATACTCCAAAAAAATATTTAAATACATTGACTAGACATAGCGCACATCAACTCAGTCTAACTAATTTCTCTGCACGTTAACCTAAATATTTTAATAGATAATATAAATAAAAATGACTAATATACTAGTTTTTTTATTTTTTATTTTTTAACGAATGACATTACTTTTCCTATTTATAGTAATATACTACATAAACGAATGGTGTAGATTTTCTTTTTTCTCCAATGGCTAGGAAGAAAACACTGGAACTCTTAATAATTCATATGAAGTAAAACTTTCTAAAATTATTCTAGAATATTATACCTTACGGCTCCGTTTACTTTAATAAATAAGAATTAAACTTGATATGATAAGGTGGAATAAAATGGGGATATGAATTAAATTATCTATCATATCCATTATTTATTTGAGTGGAATCTGATAAAAAAATAATCCACACGTTTATGAAAATACCCCCTTCCTCAACAACTGCAAGTTCATAGGCAATTCATGAGAAATTGCTGCAATTCGAACTGGTTAATAGCAATAATTCCAAGACACAATAAAAAATACAGTAACAAATATCATACAACATAAAATCCCAAAACAAAGAATCAAATATAGCCCTCAAATTTCATTTCAAATCAAACGATAAATTTCGTGTTTTTTATTTTTTTAATAGAAAAATAATGTATTGTCATTTCAATATGGTTTGAAAGTAAGAAAGTAACCAAAAAGATATTACAAAATCCAGCAATACACATCAATACCTGCAAGTTTTTAGTTACAAAAACAGAGGATACAACATTTGGTCTTATATTCAATATCCAAGCACAAGACCTGGGTAAATCCAGATCAAACAAAATCTATAAGAGAAAAATCTAAATAAAATGGAACAAATACGTAATTCCAAATCAGTCAAAATTTGTTATAATCAGTTCCAAAGCAGCGACAGTTTATGGAAGGAAGACAACAACGCGGCGAGGAGTTTTATCACCTCCGACGCCGCCGCTGCCACCGCCGCCATTGTTGGGCTCTGTTCGCTCTAGCAATTTCCGAGAAGAAGACGTAGTTAAGTGATTTCTCTCATCCATGGACCATGAGAGCGTTTCTTATCATCCAAGCGAGTTTTCCTCGAGAGAGATGAGGCTAATTTAGACATTTGTACCTTATCTCCGTCGAAAATAACTTATTACACCCATTTTATGGGATTTAAAATCAACTATAATCCCAATTTTTACGCGTGCACTCATGCAACAGAATGATTCATTTAAAAAAATATTTAACTCATTGAATATATTAGACATGTTCTGTGAATACATGAGTAGAATTGGAGCGAGTAATCTTAAATCCGTGCACCAATTGCACATGAAACTTTGTCAATTTTTTATTTAACCTTTATCACTAAAAGTAAATGAAGTCTAGTATTATATTAAGTTCTACATGAAATATGATCCGTACTTACTTTACCAAAAAATAATCCAGAGTGAAAATCAACTGAAAACTCGAGATTATATTCTAAAAATATCAAAAGATTCATCACTTTATAACACTTGAACCTTTTTTTTATAAATAACTCGAACCTTAAAATTATGTTTCGTAATTCATCCTCACAATATTATCGCTACCAGTTCTTGGAAATATGAGGCTGCATTAGCTATTGCATGATAAAATTTGCACTATTGGCGCAACTCACAATATAAACTGACCTCGCTTTAAAATTATTAACTCAAACACACATGTATGCAGATTAATCAAGTTTAGAGACCACTGCAACTGGCTAAAAGATAACTAGAATTTGGCCTTACTTATAAACTGATTGTCCAAAGTACATGGAGTAAGCAAAAACAATGAGCAGAACCAGTAAGTTAACATAATTAGCATGTCCTACCTTAAAATCGCCGGTTCTACAGTAGTTTTCAGCCAATAATTACCATATACATTTCCCATATTAGATTATGTACAGTCATTCATTCATTCATTGGGGTTCACATTTTTGCAGGAGAGACAAAAATTGCTCATTGCTGGCAACAAAAAAGGAAGAAACCAAGACCCAAATGTCTCCAAATCAGTGGTCAACGTCCACCCTCGAACAAAAATCTGAGATCTTCCATTGACAGGCGAGGGGCATGACCTGAGCCTTGATCTTCACCAAAAGCTGATGCAACCATTTTTCTCTTATCATCCTGAAAATCAACACACAGTTTTACAGACTTGATTAAAAGACATGCATATGTGCAGAAGGATGGAAGCTTGTGTTTTAGCAAGCAGAATTACCAACTGTTGGGCAAGATTTAGAGAGAATTTTGGTGTGAAAGGCTATACGCTTTGCCACATCAGTCATACCCGCCGTTGGGCTCATCAAACCTTTCTATATATAGCGTGTGAATATATACACATTGACACACACACGAAATTAACTGTCACTCCCTCCATTCCAATTTAACGCTTTTTGGGTGTTTCACATTGATTAAGAAAGTCATTTAACACCCATAATTATTTTTATAAAATGACTAATAAATCCTTTTGGGTATTTTACATAAATTCTTGTATCTAAATCAATGACATATCACAAAAATTAAGAGGCCTTCACTGATCGAATATATTCTGGGAAACACGGGAAGGGAGATGACCTTCCAAGGGCATCTAAGTGTTATTCTAACAGCAATTCTAGCATCCCACTTGTTCATACTCGTATAAAAAATAACTACACAATCAAACGACTAACAAATATGTAATCAATGGATGTCACAGTACCTGAAGAGCCAAGATACGATCTTCAACGGTGTCCTTGACAGTTAACCTTGATACAGTAACAGGGCGAGTCTGTCCTATTCTGTGAGCTCGATCAACTGCCTGATCTTCTGTGGTGGGATTCCACCAAAGATCCAAAAGGATTACACGGCAAGCAGCAACCATGTTAAGACCAAGATTTCCAGCTTTTAGGGACATTAACATCACATCCACCTGCACAACACAATTACCTTATAACAAGGAAAATAGCCTAGTATAAAAATTTCTCACATTTCTACCACCACAGCTTTTGCAAATAGTATATGAACATTACAGAAAAATAAGATACCGATCTTAATTGTCTGAGAGGTATATTAACAGGAGGAAGTCCCATAAAAGCACTCATGAGAACCAACTGCAAGCTATGCTAATCATAACAGATAACAAGATTGGTGAAAGAAGTTAATATTGATTAAAACAGTCTCATGTAAAAAGAAAAAAAAAGTTCCTTAAAAAGTGAATAAAATGATAGATGCTTTTGGTAATGTTTGTGCATAACAGCAAATAAACCCCTTTTCTAGGTCAAAACTGATGGCAATCCTTGTCCCAAGCTATTGAACCACACATCAAAAGGGCTTGCATATTTTTGAATGTTATACATTCAACATAAATATCACCACAGGTAATCAGATTTGATAGCAATTATATTCGTTTTGCCAATCAGAGGAACTGATATTTAGCATTTTTGCCTGTGTATCATAAATATGTATAGAAAAGGTTTAGAAGTAATTTTTTTTTTTAACACAACAGTCAACAACTACACCTTCAAACATATAAAAGGAGAATTTGCACAAATATAAACAAGTAAAATGATATAAACATAAACCGGATCATGACCTCAGGATCGGTGTTGAAATCTTTGACACCCTTATCGCGAGCGGCTATCGACATAGTGCCATCAAGCCTGCGATAATTGATACGGGCCTCCTTTAATGACATCTCCATTAAGTCCATCATGCTAGTCCATTGTGAAAAAATAATAGCCTTTTCAGGTACAATTCCCACTGAATTCAAATCAAGATGATCTGAAGATGCAGAACCCATATCAAATTCATCCAAATCAAGAAGCTCTATACATCGCCTCACTGATATACAATGTGACTTGAGAATTTCAAGAGTGGACTTGATTTTTGATGATATGTAGCTACTCTTTAGAACCTTGCTCTCACCCAGTTCATGTGATACAGTGTTGTCCCCATCTGCATCAACAGATAAGGATCTCCTCAAGGTAGATCTGGAATATACAACATCAGCACCCAGTGCTGCTTTGCATTCAGGTGCAGGACATGTATTGTCTTCCCCAGTTAAATTATCTGAGACACATTGATAACAAAAGACGTGCCCACACATCGTGACCACCGCATTTTCAGGAGGATCCTATAGTAGTACACAAATTAATTAATTCACACATATATATATATATATATGCATGTATATTAAAAGCTATTAGTCGAAATTCCAGCCTGACATTTGAGTTTTGTATCATAAACTATAACAAGAGGATAACGACTATCAGTATCAGCAATATCAAACAGCTTGCCCGTTCCTTAACGAAGGTAAATCAACTTCACATAAAAGCTAACAATTTTGAAAGTAATATTTCCACAATGTTGAATATGATAGAAAGGATCTTGTGGAGAGAATAACTGTAACATCATGCTACCCTATCTACCCAAAGGGTGATTGAACCACTAACCCTCCTTGTGGGAAGTAACGATTATGAGCCAAAACAGTTTGGCTATAAACAAATCATTGCATATTCTTTTGAGAAATTTTTTAAAATTGAAAATGGTGAAAGTACCGAACAAAAATAAAACCTGCATGTTCATGAGTAGATTTAGAACTATGTTCTCATACTTCACGGCACAAAGCATGCCAAACTTACATACTTATAACTAGACTCTGGGATTATTACTTCCTATTTTCTTTAATTGCGTACTGAATTTACAAATTCTCACAAGTTACTTGGTCAGGGACGATTCTTAGGCATGATTATTAGATATCATCTTTTTTGGGTGGCGGAAGAGGGGCGCTCCAGCTTGTTTTCTTATTTGTTTTGAGTGTCTTTATCAATTACAGTTGATCGGGACTAAGATCCCTTGCAAACTAGTGGCTGATAAGAAACCGGTATCTAGGAGAACATCCTGAAGGTCTAGAGACAAACAAAAAGAAATGGCAACTGGAGAAGTTTAAAATGAAGAAACAATATATCATTAAGAACTTACTCTGCACACAAGACATATGGCCATTGAAGTTTCCAATGATTTTAATAAAGATTGTAGCATATCCCTGGGGAGCATAGAGGCAGAGTCAGAGGAGAGTTTTCCAACAGGGTCTGAGTTGAGCCCTTTGACAAGTAACGGGTGGTCACAAGCTTGGCGAAGGCGCAAAAGCATCAATAAAATATTTGCATAATTTTGATTAACTGTACCAGCAGCAGCATAAGCCTGCAAAAAAGTACTTTTAAAAAATCTGCAGTTTTATTAACATAACAAGATATTCCATCAACAGAAAAAAAAAAAAAAAAAAACTTCGATTCACATGCTACGGATTTGTTAAATATAAATATGCTCAAGATCTAATCAATCGTGGGCAAAGATCCGATTTCGTGTACGCTAGCATATTGTTTTCCTACTTAAGCATTCTTGCAAAAAGATTGGAGTATGGTATGTGCAGGGTATTGATATCTACTCAATTCATATGGGGCTCACTCATTATTCTCAAACTAGCATTATTGACCTCATATCAGGAACGGGTCAGCCAGTTGTGACACTCATATACGTGCATTTGAAAAGGATAGATGGTAAGTTAATATATAGGTTAGGAACATACACAGACACAAGAGTCAATGAGCCAGACAGACCTTAAATTGTTTGCGTGAATCGATTTCAAGTTTTTCATAGAAAGCCCGTTCTTCGGGAGAGAAATCTACTTTCGCCAAATGTACCTTCTTCTCAGGTAGGTTTATTATAGGTTGACCACCGATGATTGTACCTACAGCAGAACAAGAAAAGGATTATCATCATTTCTAACGTGATTCTATAGACATTGTGAAACCAAATCAATTATCACATTTAAGCATGCAAGTAAATCAGAAAATAAAAAAATGTAAGATGAAATCAATGTATATGAGAAATCTGAGCACTACAGTCAATTAAAATTCATCCTTGAATTTTAACTTTGAAGATCATACGAACAACTTAAAACAGAAGAAAAAAATTGCCAAAATTTCTCAGTAATGCATACAGCTATGAGGTAAAGGTGGCTAAGAAGCTTATTATGAATGGTGATGAAACCATCAACTTTTAGGCCACAATTAAGACTTGAGAGTTAACAATTCGATGAATGATCAAATACACATGGAATTACCTTTTGTACGGCGCAACATGATATTTCTCAAGACAATTTGAAGCTTCTGGTAACCTCTAATTGAATCTCTCGAGATAAGGGCTTTGATAGAGGAGGTAAAGGATTTATACTTGTCATATGGATCATATCTCAAAAATCTGAAATAGCTGAATAATTCATCTATAGAATTTTGTATTGGTGTCCCAGATAAGCACCATCTTCGCTTAGCTCTAAGACTACAGCAGGCTCTAGCCACTTGTGTTCTGTGATTTTTTATTGTTTGCGATTCATCCAAAACAACCCTAGTCCATTTCACCTTTGCAAGTGTGCCACAATTACTATCAAAATCAGCCATATCAATCTCTTTTTTACCCTTCTTGGATTTCTTATTAGCCATTGCCTTATTCCGTTTCTTATCCACAGAAAATGCAGAAGATAATCCATATCGATCTCCATCCTTTTGTTCTTCACCATCCTCTTCAACCAAAGGTTGCTTTGGAACTTCATTTGTCACAATAGCATATGTTGTTAAAACTGCATCATATTTTGCCAAAGCAGCAGCACTTTTAGTTCTATTGCCTCCATGATAAAGCAGAACAGACATTTTAGCTTCAGCAGTAACTTTCTCATCAAGCTCCCTAGCCCACTGTCGAAGAACACTTGCTGGGCAAACAATCAAAGTACCTGCAGTTGGCCTCCTGCTTTGGAATCCCTTCATGGTATTACTAGCTTCCGGAAGTATTGCCAAATCATCAGATTCTTTAATCTGGTTTGTTTCATCAAGATCAACACAAACACTAACTCCACCATCATCATCCAAGTTCAAGGCTTCGGTCTTGGTATTAGCTTTAGATTTTTTTTCAATATACCTCTGCATCATCATGAGGGCAATCATTGAAATGGTCTTACCCAGCCCCTGTGGTAGGAAAATTATAAGGAAGCCTTAGTGCCAAGTTAAAGATACAAAAAGTTGGAAGTTGGGAAAGGAGAAATTAAGATATGATCATGCTAACCTGGTCATCAGCCAAAATCCCCCCGGCACATAAACCAGATGATTCCTTATTGAGCATCCATGCCAAAGCAATTTTCTGAAAAAGTGAGAAGGTCAAAGCTTAAAACCACAAATACAAAATGCAATTAAAGAATTTTGTACATGAACAGACATGGACCTGGTGCCTAAGAAGAGAAACTGAGAGGTGACCATCAGGCAGAGTAGCTTCGGCTGTAGGTTGATTAAGATCCTGCAAGAAAACCACATAAACTCCAATTAGCAAGGCACTCATAAAAGGAGAAACAAAAAAAGTGTCAGCAAGTAAAACAAATGTTGAGTACATAAATGTAGGCAGAAAAGGAGAACATCCAAAGTTTCCAACTTAGCCACTAAGGTTAACAATCAATAATCCTATAGTACAAGGACATGCATGTAATGCTTCAAAGACCGTCATTAGTATCCATACAGTACACTTGATTAATGGATACAAAAAAAGGCATTATTCTGGCCAAATTCGCAAAACACATGTTCCTGTAGAGATTTTGAAGCTTGAAATTGCAAAACGATACCATGCACAAGGTTATCTATCAAAAGTCAATGGACAGTAATAAGTAGATGCCAGCTGAAATGTTGGAACACACATGACTTATCACCAAAGTTATTACCAAAAAAGAGAACATTATCATCATCATTTTAAGTCTCAACATCTCTAAACAAAATTCTAAAACAAAATACATTAAAAACTAATTTTCAGCCAAGTAATGATTTGTACAGGGAGATTTGCTTGGAAGCCTCATATATCATATAAACTTTTCACTGGTCTGAAGAAAATCAAAGGACTATATCGCACACAATTTAAGCGCAAGAATACATTCAAAAATTGATTTCATAATCAAGTACAGTCACCATGAAGAAAAAAATGAATATAACAAATTAATTGATACCTGCACAGCTGCTTGAAAAACAAATCTCTCGTCAGTTCCTGAAGGCCCTTCACCTATCCCAGTTTGATGTAAGGGATCATTTGGACCAACAAATGGCGTGGGTAAAGACTGTTTTCCAGTCACCAGAGTCGAAGGTAACTGTCTACTTCCTTTTTTCTCATACGATGATGAACCATTCGCACTGCCCCACAAAACAATTTCGTTCATCGAGCTCTTTCCATTAGAAGGATTTGACCAAGCTGCACGAATATCACCAGCACCAACATTTTCTACTAGGCTGTGCGATCGAATGTTAGAGGTAGACGGCTGAACAGAAGCTGGAAGGGCCCTTTTCATTGGTTGATAAGAAAAATTATTTGAACCAAGTGGTGGGCCAGTATATTGACCTATCCTCGAACCTGAAGATGAGGTAGAAGGCTGAACAGCTGCAGGGAGAACCCTCTTTGTCGGTTGATCGGAATAACGTATATCATGGCCTGTAAAAGATATGCCAGAATTACTTGACCCAGCTTTCTGGTCTAAATTTCTATCCACCCTCGAACTTGAAGCTCCAAGAGTTGCTCCAAAATTCCATCGCTTATCTGGTCTTGATGAAACTTCATCATGAACAATTAGCCTCTTAGAAGAAGAAGGTTCTTTAAGAAAAAGACCATTGGAACCTGGAGGGCAAATTAGAGGTTATCCAATCTATAACATCAGTATTATCACAATAAAGAGATTTATATCCAATAATTCATGTGATACCTGCCGAATTAGGACGATCTGAAGATGCCCAGTGTGGAAGGGTTCTGGTTCTAATAGAAGAGGTGGTATCCCTCCCTGGAGACTCATCCGTATAATTGTCTATTTCTCGTAAATCTGAATCACTGTCCGAGGAACTGATATCGATAGGATCCGCTGAAGCCATTGCAACAGAAGAATGATTAACCAACTCAGGCGTGCAGGCAAATGCTGAACTGACCTGCAATTCATACAGTCAACACCTCAAAATGGACAGGCATGCACAGGGAAACCTTCTTGAAGAAACATCTTCACTTACTTCACTTATTATGCGCTTCAAATAATCAAGTACTCCACCAAATATTGTGCCTGTCCCGTTGAATTTTAATACATTAGCCACAAGATCCTCATGTTCGGGCATCTAACGAAGTTATGCGCATCAAATGCCTGATATGATAAAAATAAATTAAAAATAAAATTGATAGATAGATAGAAAACAGAGAATCTCGAATAATTACAATATACGGAGCAAATTAGCTGCCCCATAATAACAGGGGATATCCAAAACAGAAACTAGCTGGAGCAGCCAAAATTACTAACAATTCAATGTAGTGAAGAAAACGACCTTATATATGACAACAACAATATACAAAATTGAGAATGAGTGATGGCTTCCTATATGAATAATTAAATAGTGTGCATAAGTGTGATTCAACTACATGCATGAATGAGAAGCAGAAGCGATGAAAAGGAATCTCGAACCGAATCCAACACCCAGAAAATTCTCAGTTTCAACAATCCTCCCTAATAAGTGTTTCTCTGTTTACAGCATACGGAAGGAAAACACTTTAAAAAAAAAGGAAAAATACTTCAATGAGAACAGAAAAAAGGGGGGAAAGGAGACGGAAGACTTTCTTTACAGTTTTATTTCCCAATTCAGCAACGAAGATAAACAAAATCACACAGAATACTGGAACGAAAGGAGTAGTGCATGCTTCTGAGTGTAAAATCGCAAGAAAGAGTGAAATTCACACAAACCTAGTGAGCGATGCCGACGCGGATTTCTGAAATTGAAAGGCGTTTGAAATGAATGGTGTAGTAGAAGCTATAAATTTTGAAGAGTTCGTGGGCAAAGTGATTTGTGATGGAAACCCTAATTTGGAAAAAAGGAATGAAGAAATCAATTGGGGTACATTCTTGGATTTGGGGATATAGTGGTTAGAGAGAGGGCTTACTGGGCATCGGCTTCAATGTTTAAAACTTGGTATAATGTCAGAGTCTTGATTCTTAAAATCTTATTTGAACCTCCGTCCTTACGTGGGTTTTATTTTAGATTACAATTGTACTTCCTCTGTCCCATAATTGATTTCCTATTTATTGTGTGCTTGAATTTTAAGAAAAAATGATAAATGTTGGGGGTAGAAAGAGTTATTTATTAATATTTTATGTGATAAAGTGATGGATAATTAGGGTTAAAAAGAATTATTTATTAGTATTTTATGTGATAAAGTGATAAAGTATATATTTCCATTTAAGGAAAGTGGAAATCAAGTATGGGACGCCCGAAACGAAAATGTGAAAATCAAGTTTGGGACGGAGGAAGTACTAGATTTGTAATTATTTATATTAAATATTTGGGAAACTTATTGATAGTTATATTTTAGAATTACAACTTTTTATATATACGTAAGTATATTTGTACTTTCGCATATAATTTTGTCTATATATGTAATCATATTTGTACTTATTAGTAATTTTCATAAAAAAATTGTACCTATTAATAAATTTTCCAAATATTAAAATTTTATAATGGGTTTTTTTCCTCTTTTTAGTTAAGTTTTCTGTTTTGTTGGAAAAAATTGTGCAAAATGGTCTCATGGTGAAATGATTCACAAGCTAATATAAATTTATTTAAAATATTAAAACGTTATTTTAAAATTAGGCAAATTCTCATGTGCACAATTTAATTTTAAAAATTCTTTTTCTAATTTTTTTAGTTTTAACTTTTTTTTATTTCAGTTTTCTTTTAACTTTAATTTCAGTTTTATGGGTTCTTTTTTTTGCCCGAACCCAGCCCGAGTGATTCATGGTTCACTCGGTCCGAATAGGTCATGATTTATGATTCATTATTTAGTGTTTAGGGTATAGATGATTCATCCAAATTGAAATTGAATTCAAGTCAAGACTAATCAGATTCTTTGTCTGAATATCAAAAGATGCGAGAAATCGATCTTAAAATTATATTATGATATCACACGAGACATGCTCATTTAAGTATAAACTTGGTTGAGACTCATTTGTGAGACCTATAATTATTATCCTAGTCTCTTGAAAAGAAAATAGATCAAATATTGTGAATAAAAATGTTTGCTTATGGATTGGGGTGAATTTCAAATTCAATAGGATCTATTTTATGAAAATAATAATGTATTTGAATTTTGTATATATTTTTATAGTGCAACAAGTGAATTATAGAGAGTGTAGAGAAAATTTATGTGGATTTGAAATTTTATATCAAAAATCAAATAAACAAACAAGAATTTAATTTTAAAATAATAAAAATGGCTTGAGAAACGGTAAACAAACAAACAGATGGATATGACCAAGTACCTCGTGGAAAACCTTTTCATTGTTTTCCCAAAAATGAACATATATTTGAGATACTGTGTATGAGTTAATTTGATTTCACATAATTTGATTACGACCCTAGAAAGGGTTTGTTGACCATGCCTTTTTCCTATTTTTTCTGTTTTTTTTTAACTCCTAAAAAGTTTGATTTACTAAATTTTAAGCTTTCAAATTCTTAATTATGTGTATTTTGCACTTCTTTAAATACTCATGAATAATAATAAAACAAAATTTAAGTATTAAATGTAGACAATAATAAATTTAAAAGTACATGATTTTTTATTCCCTTCAGTGATAATAATAATTTATAATAACACTTTATTTTTCCATTTCTACTCGCAATCTAAAACTTATTTATTTTGAAACGAAACATAAAACATATTTACAAAAGACGATGTGTTTTCAAACCCTATAACACAACTTTCAAAATTTTATTTTTTTAAAGCTGCGACTGTGAGAGACAGTTTTGAATAAAAAGTGACTCAACAAGCTGTTTGTATTAATTAAAAACAGGCCCTTGATTCATGATAGTTTCCTCATAAAATAAAAGCATCAGATTAACAACCATTGCAACACCTCCAATCTGGCACTAGTAAAAATACATAACATATACAAGATTAAAATTCTATCCTCAAGAGAAACAAAGGAGGTGCAAATTGTCATACAGAAAGAACTAACCAGTCTTTTCTCTTATTCATATAACATGTAACAAAAGTTACAAAACTCCGATCAACGAGGCGAAAACTCACTCGGAAGTGGATTCACTTGTTTGAAACTCATCGACTTTGATCACCAGCTTCTCCTTCACATCACTGGATCATTCCTCACCGCCGCTCGTTTTCCCTCCCTCCACACTTTGGGACCCGGTCAACCTAGCCAAAACGACAAACGACATCCCACCAAGAACATTGTTCAAGCATCTCAACACCACAACAGAGGTCTTGAAAACAAAGGGTGGAAGGCCCTTATTAAGCAAATACTCTACCCCATTCAAAGTTTGGTATCTCAAATTACTACTAACTCCCATATGAACAGCCCAAGTAGCAGCATTCAAAAGCGTAGGTGGAGCCTTGTTTGGCGTCTCAAAATTGGGATCCATCTTCTTCCTTACCATGATCAACCCATTCGAAATTGCAGTTCCAACGAGCCCAGCAGCGAACCCAACACCAGCAAACACGGTGCCCTTATACACCAACGTACCCAACCTACTCATTAAACTGTAAGGCCCTGGTTCAAACATATGGCTCGTGGGAGAACTAGCAAAGATTGATGGAAGAGTTTGGACAGACGATGATAAAGATGGGGCTAAGAGATACATGAGCACAAAATTGAGAATAGAACCAACTACAAGTGTGGAGAAAACGAAATCAAGTTCATTGAGACCAAAATTGGGACGAGATGCCATATCTCCAAGAACACAAGCTGTGACACCTACCAACTCTTCCATGAGAACCTTAAACGGGAACTGTGGATCAGCAGCAACCCTCGATCTCCATCCGTTAACAAACGCCCCAATAGGTCCAAAACTATCGCTCGATTCATCGGAGTCTCCGCCGCCACTCCAGCCACCACCGCCCCCATTTCCACCACCATTACCCTGTCCAATTCCACCACCACCACCAGTACTAGCAGCACAGGGAACATAAGGTCTAGCAATCGAATTAAGATTTATTCGTTTAGAATCACTGCATTGCAACACAGAGCAGTGAAGGGTATTACGGAAAGTATTATCGACGAATCTAGGGGCTAAAATGGCGGGATGAGTGGGCGTGAGGTGGCGATAGTGGCCGGAAAGCGGAGAATAACGGAGCTGAGACATTGTTGCCATCTATAATCCAGATTAAAGCAAACAATATACAAAATAAAAAAATTAAACACTAAATACACAAATGCAATTCAGAAACATAGCAGCAAAGAAGTAATTTACTCAACAACAAGTATAAGATATGAACAAACAAGGAATCTGGAGAGCAAATTCGCAAAAAGGCATAAACACACAGTCACAGCACAAACTCGAGAGTATTTTATATCCTATATTTTCTGAATTACAGCAAACGAAAAGTCGGGATCACTGGAATTTTTTACGGCATGAATTTAAAAAATAAGTAATCTAGAGAATTGAATATGGTTAAGTAAACTAGAACAAAAAGTGTGAATTCGACGAAAGGTACCTTGATCCGTCGAACTGCAGAAAAGGAGGAGCACCGGAGATCAAAAGCGTGCAGTGAAGTAGTGTGTAGTATCACTGTTGAGTATTGTGTTTTAGAACGGCCGTACCATTTAAACTAGAATCTAAAACCCTAGACTAGATACCAATTTTAATTTTTCTTTCCATTTTCTGGTTTTTTTTCTGAGGGTTTAATGGGTTTATTCTGCGGTGGCCGAGCCTGGTGACAAATAAAATTGGGAATCTAGGTAGGGTCTAGGGATTGACAGAGGTTAATAAAAAGTGGTAGGTAAAAAGGAGATTGGTATAATATATTATGGATTGATAGTATTACGTTGTTTGGTACGACGTAAAAAAAATATGATAAAATTAAATTAATATTTCTCTTGGTATGAGATAATAAAATTGTATAAAATTTATAGTGTCACTTGATAAATTGTGGATTTCATTGAAATGTTCGATTTATCCTTGTACCCAAACATAAAAACCTCAAATATTATTGTGGGCTAATATGTTGTTTTAATAATGGTCACGCCCATGTTTTTTTACCATGTTCAATATATTGTTCCCAAAATTCTTACACCACATCTGCGAGGGAATTGGACGAACAGGAAGAACCCATTCTTTTGATATTTTTTGTCTTTTTGCTTCATTTTTAACTAGAAAGATGATTAGGCTTTTCAAGAATGAATTTTGACTCAAGTTATTAAGTTTTGGAGATATAAAAATAATTTTATGAAATGGACTATCAACTAATATCTCTACACAAAGCTAGCATGCTTTCTAGAAAACAAAAATATTATTCAATCAAATTATCAAATCTAAACGATCAATATAATCTTTGTTGAACATCCTCCAAACGATCAATATCCCTACACAAGTTGATGTTCTTAACACAGGACTATCAACTAATATCCCAAAACAAAGCTAGCATATATTTTAGAAAATAAAAATACTATTTAATCAAATGATCAAATCTAAAAGTTCAACATAATCCTTATTAAACATCCTCCAAACAAACAACATATTAATCTTATCGTCATTGTTTTGAGCTGTCAATTTTTGGTTGTACGCTTTCAATTCTTTCTTGTAAGCTTCCACCAATACAACAACTTTCTCATCATATCTAGCAACCAAGAGTGATACACCAAAAGGCCTCACACCACTATAAAAAAATAAAATAAAAAACCATAAAATCAAGAGTTTATAAGATGTGTAGTTCACACCACTATAAGAAAAGTCATAAAATCCCAAAATGCTTGAATAAACAAACTATAAAACATTGCTCCAATCTCTCCAACAATATAAGACATAAGAAAAGCTTTGAAATATATGATTGAAAACACAAAAAACCAATGTGTGGTTCCACTTTTGGACATCTTTGATATCTCTAACTTCTTATTAGCTCACATCCAAATTGCAGTATCTTCTTTTTCTTAAAAAATTAGGCATGTAATTAGTCATTTGAAAAAGAATCCACAACTGCTGCAGCAGCACCAGAATTATGACTTTATAAAATAGTTTTTATATTTCTGAATCATATCATATGGTGAACATGAAAATCCAAGAGAACATAGTGCATATTTACACCATATAAAAAAGGTAAAGAGCAAAAGAATCTGACTGATTATCATCCACACATTCATTAATTACAAACAATAACATGGCTATTAACACCAATTGCAACAAACAATTAACAGCTTATTTGACATTTTTTTCAAAGTTGAACTCAAGTCGTATAAAACAATTAACAGCTCGACATGCTGAAATTCTAATGTGATTGCAGATTCTATCTATATCGAAATGCAAATATCCATTGCATAATAATATCTCCAATACTAGGCCAAGCAATGGTAATCTGATACTCAATTACAAATTTCCAAGTCTCTAATTGATAGTAATAGACAACTTCTGAAATAAATCGAGTATGAAAATTGATTAAAAACTCACTTGTACATTACATCAAACATCTCATCCACAAGCTTCTTCAAGCTCTCATCAAACTCTTTGCTCTCAATATTGGGTCCGAATACTCTACTATTGACAAGGGCGACCCTTCCGATCTCGACGTACCTCTTGAATGACATTTTGGAGATGTGAGTGTGTGTTGTGTGAGTACCTCTTGAACGATATTTTGGAGAGCTCACTTTAAACATGGTTCACACTCGATATTTAGACGCGAATGTGCAGTAATTTTTGTATCTAATCGAAACAATCAAGTTAGATTTCTAATCTTCTTGCTATATTTAAATTTCCATCAAACCGTATAAATTTGAGTTGTTTAACATTCTAAATCATCAAGCAACACCATGGAATTCAGATTCACTCACATGATCATTCCCTCAAGTAGGAACCACTCAATCAAAAATGCAAACTATCAAGAAGCTATCAAGAATTTACCATTTCTCTCAAGTAGGAACCATTCAATCTTCTGCACCAAAGGCACATGAACCAGTACCAACTTCCATGCCAATAACCAGCCTACACAAATCCCAAACACACACTCAACGATCAAAAAAGAGATTCAGGTAAACAAAAAAGAAATAGTAGAGATAAGAGAAACCTAATTTTTTTTAAATTGCAGCAATGACAGTGTCCATATCCAAGGATTACACCAAGTTACAAAAAAACACTAATCAAGGAAAATTCTACCATTTCAATAGAAAAAACTCAATAAAAACCATTGAGGAGCTCAAGTATAGATTCAAATTGAAAAAATATGCAAGTTAGCAGGCGAAATTCAACAATCCACAATTCAATTTCAATTTCACATTAGACAGCTTAGCCCTAAACTCAAATTTCATATTTAAATGATGGCAGGCTCAAATTCATGTGGTGAATTAAGAAAACAGGTGAATTAAGAAAACAAAAATATTATTCAATCAAATTATCAAATTTAATAAAAAATATCATGGAACGGAGAAGAACGCAGCGCCGTGGGCCTGCGCGGCGGCGTGATAATTGTTCCGCGAGTGCGCCAGTACGACGAGACCTTGACGGATAAAGGCTTTCGCGAGGAATTGGCAGAGGTTTCCAAACCCTACGATGGAGATTTTGAGCTTCGTCGACTGGACGAAGTGGTGGGAAAATGGACGTGCGGCGGCAGTGGAGGAAGGTGATCGGCAGCGTCTGGGCGGCGGTGGGTTGGATGGAAGTGAGAAGGAAATGAAATGAAAATCGCAAACCGGCAGCGTGTATATGTAATTTGGAGGGGGTAATTTGGACATGAAATTATACTGCACAACCCCTCTTCGCCGAATACCACGGGGAAGAGGTATTAGGTATTATTCTGTGTCAAATGCTACAGTGATTTGCAGGAAAAAAGACGTATTATGGAACGGGTCATCCGCATAAATTTCGAATCCTTACTAATTAATACGGGCGATATGTTAGCTACCAAATGAGCTTACAAATAATTACTGATCACTATTTGCCCCATAATAAGGTCTACCAAATGCAGCATTAGTGTAGAAAGGAATGAAAATAAGTACGAGAATAGCAAT
This sequence comes from Stenogyne calaminthoides, assembly GCA_037126765.1. Lineage (NCBI taxonomy): Eukaryota > Viridiplantae > Streptophyta > Magnoliopsida > Lamiales > Lamiaceae > Stenogyne > Stenogyne calaminthoides. The sequence goes on from JBBCBC010000089.1 coordinate 197,150, forward strand.
GAAGAATATGTCCAATAATATTTTTTGAGATACGATTCATTAAATTTTAATTCTTAATGAAGAATATGTCCAATAATATTTTTTGAGATACGATTCATTAAATTTTAATTCTTTTTATCTCTTATTTTCCTCTGATTTAAAAGCAAGTTTACTAGAAATAAATAATTCCTCCCTACTAAACCCACAATTTTTATTCTTATTCCATTAATTATTTTTTACCATTTTGCTCATATAAGTATTTTTCACATTTTTCTCCTCACTTTACTGTTTTGTACTTGATATTTTACCAATTACTTATACTTGCATTTTATTTTATGGTTTGATTAATTTATTGTACTCGCCCCAAGGCTTGAAGTCAAGACAATAAACAAGAGTTCAAGAGGCAAAATCTTCTTTAAAATTTAAAGGTGGAAAGAGGATGAAAGCGTATAAAAAAAAAAAAAAAAAAAAAAAAAAAGGATGCAGAAACCTTGATTCAATCATATTTTAAATAAAAATGTGGTAAATAATAAAAAACTTTATCTCATGTTTATCTCATCTCACTCCGACTCATTTTACAAGGAGCAAGAATGTATGATAGACAAAGTGCATACCGAAGTAAAGAAAAATGAATTACAAGAGATAAAATGTGTCTTTCCGATTTCAAATAATGTTGTTGTATATAACTATATATAAAAATAAAAATTCGCTCTCATACATGAGAAAAAATATAAACTAACACAAATAACACTCAAATATCATGTCCAAAGTATGTTGCATGAGTGTCATACGCAAATGTGTCTCATAAATAAATTATCCATAATAAGCAATCAACTTTCATTCAAAGCAAGAGGAAATCACATAAAATAAAATTTAAGACAGACAAAAGTACAACAAAACAGGGGGAGCAGCTATCAGTAAATCCATTTTTTGTCCTACATAACATTTTCACTAAACTACCAAAATAGAAAAACCTTTCCATCTGTGAACACCTGATGAACGTAGAAATATGATAAATAAAAAGTACCAAACATACTGATCATAATAAGAGATAAAATGTGATCTCAAACACGAAATCCCCACAGATCAACATACCTATACTTGGCCCAAGGCAGCATGATGAGGTTGATGCTTTCGAGACATTACCACCCCAAAAAGGAAAAAACGAACTGCACAATCATATCACATTATGATCATTTACACATATCATTTACAAAGAGTATTGTTAAAAAAAATCCCAACTTCCCAATGCTACTCTGTACCAATAAATAACATATATCACACTATAGACAACTAATATAAGAATCAATCCAATGAATAAGTTTGTACGGACTTGCATCACCAAAGACTATCTAGATACCGAGTGTATAAGAACTGCTTCCTTTCGTTTCTCTTTCATCCCCCCCCACCCCAACGGCCCCTGTTGTTTCTGTATTCTGTTTCGATTAGTTAGGAAAACAAAGAAACCCCACCAGAAAACCTCAACCACACGGGACTAATACCTATTTGAATATATATCAACTAGGCAGGAAATGCAGATAGGGTATGATATAGATCATCAATAGCAAGAGAGAATTCTTCAAACATCTTGTGGATTTAATAATCAACGTCCTGTTTTTGCACGCTTCATTCCACTGGTATTGAAAGGAGAGATACTGCCACTTGGCCCAGGACTCTCTTCTCTAAAATTTGAATTTAGCATGGCCAGCTCACGTAATTGCTGCCTTTTAATGAAGTCCTGTGACTCGTCCTGTATAAAAGCCAGGTATAAGAATACGAAATTGCAGACTGTAACGCTAAATATGATCAAGATGTTCAACTATTTAATCCAGTAGTTATGGTAAAGACTAATCAAAGTTTAAGAATAATTAGACTAACCGCAGTCAATTTCATAACATATGACTGTGTATATAAAATTTTAAGTCATGGAACAAAAGTGAATAGTCTATATCTACAGAAGAAAGCATGAGTATAAAGTCTGCCAAACATACCACTGGCTTCAGCAATTCTTCAATGATCTCTTGAGCTTGCCTCAGCCTCATATCAACAATATTGGCTGGCAAATCTGCCTCGATTAGGATATGGAGTGGTTCATTAAGGTGCTCATAGCCTGGTCGTCCCCTTAGCTTCTCTTCCTGCAAATTGACACACGAGGAAAATGAATATTAGCTTGATAACAAACATAAATAATGTCAATCAGCAACAACCATAGAACTTTGTCTCCAGTATGCACAATCTTGTACCATTTGCATAGTTATTTTATAATTAATCATTATAATTTACCACAAAAAAAGAAAAAGAAAAAAAGATGCAGGCTGTGTTACCTTGTCAGGGTCCTTTATTGAGCCATTTCCTCTAATAAAGACACGGCATCCTGTGGTGACTTCCACACGTTTCAGTGAATTTCCTCTAGGGCCCAAAAGTCGCCCAACAAAATTAAACTATGGTACCATAAAAGAAAAGCATGTTTCTTAGACAATGAGAATAAAAGATATGACAAAAGGCAGCAGAAAGCCAGCTTACACAATGATCTTACATTAGGGTAGTTGTCTACAGGAATTTCAAGGCGCAAAATTCTCTTAACAGTGTAAGAACTGGGACTTGCTGGTGCTCCTTGCCAGTCCATGGTCATTCCAGGAGGTCCGCTCAGTCTCTGTCATGTAACAAAAAAGCCGAATGAATTTTCTTAGTTTCAAACAAGTGCTCTACTTCAATCCTAATATGCTAGGGTTATAACAAGAAAGAGGAAAGGAAAAGATACAGATACTCTTTTTAGCATCCTAAAGTAAAGAGATTATGTCCACAGTTAATAAATAATAACTGCACACTGGCACTCTAACCAGCCTATAGAAACATAAAACTTAAAGGCATG